>JAOWBP010063336.1:0-82809 GCA_028571105.1 Tragopan temminckii
CCCCTGTTTCCCTTTTCCGGAGGCGCGGATCCGTGGATCCCTCCTCCCCACAAGTCATGGAACCGGGCCAAACCAGCCCGTAAACTATTGACAATGTGGTATAGATGAGAGGATAGTGAGATAAAGTGAGAACTGGCTGAGTGGTAGAGCTCAGAAGGTTGTGATGAATAGCGCAGTCTGGTTGAAGGCCTGTAACTAGCAGTGTTCCCCAGGGGTCAGTTCAGGGCCCAGTCTTACTCAACATCTTTATCAGTAATCTGGATGAAGGGATAGAGCCCACCTTCAGCAAAAACTGCAACACAGGAAAAAATTCTTTACTGTAAGGGTGCCAGAGTACTGGAACAGGCTGCCCAAAGAGGTTGTGGGGTTTCTCTGGAAATATTCAGGAACCATTTGGATGCTTTCCTGTGCAACCTACCATAGGGAACCTGCTTTAGCTAAGGCGGGGGGGCGGTGAGGGAGTTATTTTTTAATAATTAAATAGGCATTACTTAATCTCCTGCAGTCCCATCCAACCCCTACAATTCTATGATTCTCTAAACAAACAAACAAATAAACTAAGTACAAAATCCACTGGCTTCTTTATCTTGCCATTAGACAGAATTTCAGTCCCACGCTCTCCCTGCATTAAAGATTTTAAAACCAAAACAAACAAAACATATTAGAAAAGACTGCATTTTCTTATACTGTCTCTTCTTGGTGTGTTGCTACAGCCATTCCCTCAATTTTTCTTTTTCACCCTCTATTTTTTCTTCATTTCTTCCTCCAGTCTTTCCTGAGGTCTTTTCATATGAGTTGAGGAAGCTCATGACTCCATATGGTGGCCTTATGTTCCGTTTGTTGTCATTGCTAACAGCAGAGTACCTAAGAATCAGACTGATTGTTTCAGAACTTTGTATTAGCTGCAGGAAGCAAGCTAGCAGGCACAAAGCTATGGTCCTAAAAAGATACTTCCAGTAAGAGAAGAACTTCTAAAGATCTTATAAATTCCTTGTTAGTGTTTTAACTTGGAGACAAAAATACTTGCATATGATCTAATTGCTATCACAGAAACATAGTGGGATCAACTGCATAACTGGAATACTATAACTGAGGGCTACAAGCTTTTTAGAAGACATAGACAGGTGCAGGGGAGTTGCCCTTTATGTTAAGAGGTAGATAGACTCTGAATAGTCACAATAAAGTTCAGAGCTTGTGGGTTAAAGTTATGGACAAGACCAATAATAGAGGACATTTGGTGGTAGGATTCTAATACAGGCTGGCTGAACAAGGGGAGCCTGTTGACGAGGCCTTCTTGCTTCAGCTACAAGAGATGTCATGCTCTCAGGCTCTCATCCCAATAGGGGAATTTGAACCACCCAGGTGTCTGCTGGGAAAGCAACGTGGTAAGCTGCAAGCAATCCCAGAGACTCCTGGAGTCCACTGAGGATAACTTTCTGGTCCAGGTATTGGACAGACCAGAGATGAAGTGTTACTGGACCTCGAGCTCACCAGTACAGAGACGATCATTAAAGAGATTAAGATTGGAAGCAGATTGAGCTATAGCAACCATGCCCTGGTTGAGTTTGTGACCTTGCGGAACATGAGTCTGGCAAAGAGTAAGCTTAGGACCCTGAAGTTCAGGAGAGTTAACTTCTGGCTGTTCAATGAATTATTGGGTGAGACCTCCTGAGTAACTGTCCTTAGGTACAGAGGAACAGGAGAGAGTTGGCAGCTCATTACGGACAACTTTCTGAGAGCACAAAAGCTCTCCAACCGCAGCATAAGAAATCAAGCAGACAAGGCAGAAACCAACATGGCTGAACAAGGATCAGGCTGACGGGAAAAAAAGAGAAGTATAAGCAGCGAAGAGGGGATGGGTGATCTGGGAATAACAGAAGAATTGGTGAGGGATGTAAAAAATAATAAGGAGGGGAATCTACAGGTGCATTCATCAGAAGAGACAAGCAAAGTGCATCCTCTCTGATAAATCATGAGAAGGGAGAACTGCCTTCAAGAGACATGGAGAAGTCTGATGTACTCAACAAGTTCCTTGCCTCACTCAGAATTGTCAGTCAGGCTTCCCTACCTCTCACATCCCTGAACTTCTAGGCAGGAGTGGAGGGAGGAAGATCCCTCCCACTGTAAGAGCAAAGCAAATCAGAGACCTCCACATGAGACTGAATTGCATATGGGACCAGGCAACATGCATCCCAGGGTTCTGAAGGAACTGGCTGATGTGGTTGCCAAGCCACTTTCCACCACTTTTGAAAAATTGTGGCTGTCAGGTGAAGTGACTGGAAAAAAGCAAACATCACTCCCACTTTGAAGAAAGGGAGAAATGTAGACCTTGGGAATTACAGGCCAGTGAGCCTTGTGTCTGTGCCTGAGAAGATCGTGGAACAGGTCCTCCTGGAAGAGATGTTAAGGCACATGTGAGATGAGGAGGTGATCTGAGACAGCACAGCTTCATCAAGAGCAAATCATGCCTGGCTAGATTGGTGGCCTCTTATGATGGAGTGATGGCACTGGTGGACAAAGTAAGAGCAATCAATATTGTCTACCTAGACCTTTTCACAGCCTTTGATAAGGTCCCACACCACATCCTTATCTCTAAACTGGAGATATATATCAACTATTCAGTGGATTAAGAATTGGTTGGATCCAGAGGATTGTGGACAATGGCTCTATGTCCAGGTTGAGGCTGGACACAATTGGTGTCCCTCAAGAGTCAGTTCTTGGACTAGTGCTCTTTATCAATGACACACACAGTGGGATTGAGTACACATTCAGCAAGCTTGCTGATGACACTAAGATGAATGCTGCAGTTGATACTGTAGAAGGGATGTCATTCAGAGGGACCTGAGCAGTCTTGAAAAGTGGGTCCACATGAAACTAATGGGGTTCCAAGTGCAAGGTATTGCACTTGGGTTGGGGCAATCCCAGGTATGCGTACAGACTGTGAGAAGAACTTATTGCAAGCAGCAATGTGGAGAAAGACCTGGGGGTCCTGATGGCTGAAATGCTCAACATAAGCCAGCAGTGCACACTTGCAGCGCAGAAGACCAACTGTATCCTGGGATGCATCAAAAGTGGTGGCCAGCAGGGCAAGAGAGGTGACTGACCCCTTCCCTTTGCCCACATGAGGCTTCAGATGGACTACTGTGTCCAGGTTTGGGGCTCCCAGCACAAGAATGACATAGAGCTTTTGGAGTGCAGCCAGAGGAGGGCCACAAAGATGACTGTGAACTGGAGCACCTCTCTTATGAAGAAGGCTTGAGGGAACTATGCTTATTTAGCTTGGAGACAGCTTCAGGGAGATGTCATTGTGGCCTTCCAGTACTTGAGGAGAGCTTATAAACAGAAGAGAGACTGACTTTTACATGGTCTGATTGTGATAAAACAAGGGGAAATTACTTTAAACCAAAGATTTTAGGAAATTAGATGTTAGGAAAAAAATTCTTTACTCAGAGGGTGGTACTAGAACAGGTTGCCCAGATAAGTTGTGGGTGCCCCATCCATGGAGACGTTCAAGGCCAGGTTGGATGGGCAGCTGATCTAGTGGTTGGCAACCCTGCCTACAGCAGGGGGATTGGAAGTGGATGGACTTTTAGATCCCTTCCAACCTAAGCCATTCTATAATTCTATAATTCCCAGATCCTTTTGCAACTCCAGAACTCAAAGTTCAGCTTGCAAACTTATGGGCTCAAATTCAAACCTAAGGACCATTTTGCTATATTCAGTGACTTTATTCTGAAGGTTAATTTCAGATATCTAGGGCAAAATGTATCTGACAGCTTGTATTGCTAGTACCTGAACATGGCCACACTCAGTTCCATTTTGATTTGTCTATACTGGATATGAAATGACCAGAAACAATGTTAACAGATATCGTTTGGAAAACAGCCTCTTTACCAGTCTCATGATTTTTGCAGGTATGGAATGAATTTTCTTCATAGAGGCCCATATGATGCTGTGTTTTGGATTTTTGATGAAAATGCTGGTGAGCACTCCTCAACAAGGACTTTTCTGTTTTTCACATTGCCCTGCCAGCAAGGAAGCTGGCAGTACACAGGACACCTGACCTAAACTGACCAAAGGGATGTCTCATACTATACAATGTATAGTGTATGCATGGGAGGTGGGGGAGTGACTAGGAGTTCGCCAATGTGTGGCTGATTCTTCCCCCCATCCCAATGTCATGCTCAACAATGAAAGCTGGGGTAGAGAACAAGGAAGGGGTATGTTTTGAATGATTATGTTTATCTTCCCAAGAAACCATTACACAAGATGAGCCCTGCTTCCCTGGAAGTCATTGAACAGCTGCCTGCTGATGAGAAATAGCAAATGAATTCCTTCTTTTGGCTTGCTTGTATACATAGTTTTGCATTACCTATTGAACTGTCTTTACCTCAACCCACAATTTCTTGCATGTATACCTTTCTCTTTGCGTCTTAACTGACTGTAAGGATTAAACTGCAGCAAGAATTGACAGCCTATGTCTCTCTTCTGGGTTTCTTCTCCTCACTGAAGGTGTTGAGAAGTGCTCTTCTCAGCTGAGGAAGTTCGTAGGAACCCACCTGTAGAAAACTGAGGAAATCAAGTTGGTTGATTAAACCACAAAAAGGTGTGTTTTAGGGTTAGAAGAACAATGACAAGTATCAAAAATGATCTTATCTCAGTACAGAGCAGTCAATATACTTACTGATTTCACAGAGATAACCTCCATTTTGGAAGGAAAACATACTATACATGCACATGCATAATCATGCAGGAAGGCCAAGAAAAAAGAAACAAAAGACTCACATTGCAGACAAGACATGATAGATCATCGTGATAGATCATCATCTCACAGAATTCCTCCTCCATTCTTAAGCTTAAAATACCAGCAAGCCACCCTGTAGTGTATCCTCCAAGAACCATTTAATTATGATTATCTGTTTTTAAAAGGTAGAATTATAGTGTCATCTAATAATTTCAGTAGATTTGACAAAGTTTTCAAAATCTGTGAAAAGTTAGAGTGATTACATCTTTTCTCTGACAAAGCTTGTTTGTTTGTTTGTTTTAACTACTGACTTATTAGGTCTCTAAAATAATGATACATCTCTGACTGTATAAAGTTTGATTAAGAAGTTAACACTTACTAAGCAGAGAGACCTCACACCTTCCACTCAGGAGTATGCTGTTTAAGGTCAGCAATGATCTGTACTGTACAGTGCTTGTATGGCCAGCTGGACAGTGGATGAGCCTGGGGGAACAATGACAGGGTTTGGAGTGAGGCAACTGGCTCAGCTGAAGTGCGTCTACACCAATGCATGCAGCATGAGCAACAAGCAGGAGGAGCTGGAAGTCATTGTGCAGCAGGCAAACTATGATTCAGTTGCCATTACTTAAACACTGTGGGATTGCTCCTGTGACTGGACTGCTACAGTAGACAGCTATAAGCTCTTCAGAAGGGACAGGCAAGGAAGGAGGGATGGTGGCATGGCACTCTATGTTAGGGAGTATTTCGATGTTGTTGAGCTTAGGGTTGGGAATGATAAGGTTGAGTCTCTACAGGTAAGGATCAGGGTCAGGGCCAACAGGGCTGACATCCTGGTGGGGGCCTGTTATAGACAACCTAACCAGGATGAAGAGATGGATGAGGCATTCTATGAGCAGCTGGCAGAAGCTGCACGATCACCAGCCCTTGGGGGACTTCAGCTTCCCTGATAAATACTGGGAATATAATACAGCACAGAAAAAGCAGTCTAGGAGGTTTGTGTGGAAGATAACTTCCTGACACAGCTGGTAAGAAAGCCTACCGGGTGAGGTGCCCAACTAGACCTGCTGTTCACAGAGAAGTGGTGGGAGATATGGAGGCTGGGATTTGTCTTTGACAGAGCGACCATAAAATGGTTGAGTTCTCTATTCTTGGTGAAGTCCAGAGAGGTATCTACAAAACTGCTGCTATGGAGTTCTGGAGGGTGGACTTTGAACTATTCTGGACACTGGTAGGGTGGGTTACTTGGGATTCAGTCTCAAGAAGGTGCAGGAGCAGGCTGTCCCTCTGTACTATAAGATAAGCCAGTGAGGAAGAAGGCTGGAGTAGATAAACAGAGAACTTTTTCTGAAGATCCAGGAGAAGAGGCACTTCCTGTGGAAGAAGGGACGAGCAACTCAGGGAAAGTACAAAGAAGTTGTTAGGATATGCAGGGAGAAAATTAGAAAGGCAAAAGCCAAGCGTATATTCAACCTGGCCACCATAGTAAAAGAGAACAAAAAGCTTTTTACAAATATACTAACAGTAAGAGGAGGGCTAATGAGAAACTCCATCTTTTACTGGATGCAGCGAGGAACAAGATCACAAAATATAGAAAAGACTGGGATTCTCAATGTTTTCTTTACATTTGTCTTTAAAAGTCAGATCAATTACCTCAAGGTACTCTACTCCCTGATCTGGAAGTCTAGGATGGGAAGGATAAACCCCCCATGATTCAGGTGGAAACAGTTAGAAACCTGCTGTATCACCTCTGTGCCAGGAAAGATCATGGAGCGGATCCTCCTGGAAGCTATGCTAAGGCATATGGAAGACAGGGAGGTGATATGAGAGAACCAGCATGACTTCAACAAGTGCAAAGCCTGCTTGACCAATCTAGTGGTCTTCTATGACGGCAAGACTGCATCAGTGAACAAGGGAAGAGCCTTGTTGTCATCTATCTGGACTTTAGTAAGGCCTTTAACATGATACCTCACAGTATCGTTTCACTCTCCAAATTGGAAAGATGTGAATTTGATGGGTGGACTGTTCAATGGATGAAAAACTGGCTGCAGGGTTGAACTCCAAGAATGGTAGTCAATAGGTTGATGTCTGGAGGAAGATCAGTGACGAGTGCTGTCCCACAGGTTTAATTGCTGGCTCTGGTACTCTTCATTAATGAAATCGACAGTGGGGTTGAGTGCACCCTCAGCAAGTTTGCTGATGGCACCAAGCTGTAGGGAGCTGGGGGGTGCAGTCAGCATGCTTGAGGGATGGGATGCCATCAAGAGGGACCTAGACAGGCTTGAGTAGTGGGCCCAGATGAACCTCATGAGGTTCAACAAAGCTAAGTGCAAGGTCTTGTCCATGGGTTGCGGCAACCCCCACTACCAACGTAAGCTAGAAGATGAAAAGATTGAATGCAGCCCTCACAAAAAGGACTTGGGGGTACTGGTGGATAACAAGCTGGACGTGAGCCAACAATGTGCCCTTGCAGCCCAGAAAGCCAACTGGGCTGTATCCTGGGCTATATTCAAAGAAGTGTGGCCAGCAGGTTGAGGGAGGTGATCCTGCCCATCTACTCTATAGCGGTAAGGCCTCATCTGGAGCACAGCATTCAGATGTGGAGGCCTCAGAACAGGAAAGACATAGAAACATAGAATTACTCAGGTTGGAAAGGACCTTAAGGATCATCGAGGTGAGACTGATAGGTCTGTAGCTACCAGGATCATCTTTCCAGCCCTTTTTGAAGATGGGCATCACACTTGCCAGTCTCCAGTCTGCCAGGACATTTCGGGTTAGCCAGGACTGCCAAAGAATAATGGAGAGTGGCTTGGTAACCGCATCCACCAGCTCCCTCAATACTCTAGAGTGCAATCCATCTGGCCCCATGCACTTGTGAGCATCCAACTTTCCGAGCAGGTCCAAAACCATCTCATCATGGATTATGCAGGGCCTATTTTGTTCCCCATCCCTATCTACCAGCGCAAGGGGCTGTATTCCCAGTGAGTAGCAAGTCTTACTATTAAAGACTGAAGCAAAGAAGGCATTAAGTACCTCACACTTATCCCGATCCTTGGTCACTAAGTTGCCCTCAGCATCCAGCAAGGGATGGAGATTCTCCCTAGCCCTCTTCTTGCTCTTGATGCATCTATAGAAATATTTATTGTTGTCTGTTATCTTAGTGGCCAAGTTCAGTTCCAGTTAGTGGCCAAGATCAATTCTAGAACATAGACCTCTTGAAGTGTGTACAGAGGAGAACAACAAAAATGATCCAAGGGATGAAACACCTCCTGTACAAGGATAGGCTGAGAGAGCTGGGTCTGTTCAACTTGGAGAAGAGAAAGCTCTGGAGAGATCTGATAGCAGCCTTTCGGTATCCAAAGGGAAGCTACAGAAAAGAAAGGGACAGACTCTTTAGCAGGGTCTGCTAGGATAGGGCAAGTGGAAATGATTTCAAACTAAAGAAGGGGAGATTTATATTGGATATAAGGAAGAAGTTTTTTACAATAAGAGTGGTGAGGGACTGGAACAGATTGCCGAGAGATGTTTTTCTATCTTTCCTTCTTCTTCTTCTGCCTTGGTGCCTATCACAGCAAGCCACTCATGCTTTTGATGCAAAATTGATCATCTGACCCCAGGAACAGCACACACAACATGCCTAGCATGCAGCCAGCATAATCCATGTGACCCACAGCAACAGGCTCCAAGAGAGAGAAGGTGGACCTGCAGTCAAACATGGACAATGGCAGAACACATCAGAAGGAGAAAACAGCTAGAGGACAGGATCTGACTGTAGTTCTTTCAGTACTTCAACAAAGCTGTCTGTGCAATGCAAGTGACATAATTCCTGCCTTATATTTTCACCTCCCTTCTTCACCTCTCTTACTACCCCACCGCCCCAAACCTGAGTCTGTTTCAGTGTAAGTGTCACTTAAATACTGAAGTACAGGGAAATTCTGCTGTTATCAGCAATGCCTTCATCAGGGACAAGGTGTAAGCCTTATGAGGGACTGGGAGCAGAGTAAGACAGGTAGAGAAAGAGTCCTTCAGATGTAAGGAAAGAAAGAAGAGTGAGAGCCTATTAGCCAAATCAAACACTGTTCTCTCACAGAGATACAGAATCCTTCCTCAACCCACCAAAACACAGTGATACAACTTGTGGAGATATTGTAAAACTTGCTAATGATCACTGATGGATAGCCCTGTAGTTTGTTTAGAAAAAAGAAAGAAGAACCTGTGTCCTTGTACCAAATATATAACAATGATATACTGAACTCCTTGTATAAAACAGAAGAGGGAAGTTCTGCTTTGAATCAGCTAATTTTGTGAAAGCAAGTATTGTGCAATCAAGGCAAGGTGCTAACTGAGCATGCATGAAGACCAGGTTCTACCAGTGAAGACAGTGAGGATGAGTACTGACTTCATCCAGAGACCCTGGAACTACCACGAAAAGACTGAGGATGTGCAAAGAGGTGGAACCCTATGTTAATTATTTTGGGGAGAAGTTTTGAATAGATACACACTGCTCAGGAAAACCTTTGCATATGTAGCACAAGTAGTGTATATAAGATCTTTTGTGCAAGGTATATATGATAGGCGGAGCTTATCCCCCATGCATCCAGTGCTGAAAATAAAGAATGCCTGCTTTCTAAAACTCCAACTCGAGTCTGAGAGTTTCATAATCAATCGATTTATGTTATCAACACCTTCCTCAGTTACCCTCTCTAATTTTGAGAGGTCTCCTGCATTCAACAGGTCACAATCTTTGTTTGCTTTAAAAACTACTTTCTG
This sequence comes from Tragopan temminckii, assembly GCA_028571105.1. Lineage (NCBI taxonomy): Eukaryota > Metazoa > Chordata > Aves > Galliformes > Phasianidae > Tragopan > Tragopan temminckii. Next base: position 9,512 of record JAOWBP010063336.1, read on the forward strand.
GAGTTCCCAACATCCTGTTTGATGTCAGTGAGTTTCTGACCATCCACAAGAACTGCCCTTATTTACAACCCAGGAAAGAAATACAGCGCATGTTCAACTGAAAACTCCCCTCTCTGAAACTCATCCATACCCTACTAGTGCCAGAAAAGACACAGTGAGATCAGACAACAAGAAGGGAAGAAGCAGGGAAATGCACCTGAAATTATTTTAAAAATAAGTTCAAAGGTCTTTATTGGTATTCCATACCATGACATCATGTGACAGGATGTTGGGTGCAGAAGTACAGTGCACTGCAGAGCTGTACTTCCTAGTTCTGTACTCTCTAACAGTCCCATGTGAGTTCCAATTCTCCAAGAGGAAGATGCACTGAGATTGAATTCACTACTGTTCTCAGGAGACTTCAGTGTCCTCTTCGTGATCTCCAATTCTGGGTGAGAGGGGTGAAGGGCTTTCCGGTTTCTGGCAGTGCAGTGAACAGCACTGTCAGAATTTTTCTCTATCATCTCCCATTTGTTTGATTCATTAACTATTAATGAATTAACTTCTGTGTATTATCTTCTCTCCTTATCTTAACTGGGTGAAGTTTTTTTCCTTCTCTCCAAAAAGGGGACAGGAGGGTGGAAGGGGCCTTTATCCCCTCCTTTCCTCTGTCACACGTGAAACCACAACAAACTAATTTAATATGCCAGGGAAAAAGAAAAAAAAAAAAAAAACAGTGGGAAGATGTGGGAGGATGCTGTGAAACGTGGGAACAGGTTCTAGGATCATCTTCAGATCTGTTTGGGTGGAACCTACAGTTGAGACAGTTTGCCATTATGCATTTCTTGACTTCAGCCACAACCATCTCACTGCAGCACATATCTCCTTTAACTACTATGGCCACAGGGTGCTCACAAAAAGAGGATATCTGTGTGCTATTAGTCTCCTCTATTAAGGTCATCACTTTACTCTTCAGTGTTGTTCTGCCTCAGACTGTAGATCTCATCTACAGGAAAGAGACTATGCACAAGTTCAGCAAAAGAGAATTATTTTCAAGAACTCGAGAAAGAACAGCCATCCTCAGAGCTGGGCAATTTATCTTTCCTCATCTCCAGGTCCAGGTCTGGGGCCCCCAGTACAAGGAAGACAGGGACCTGTTAGAGAGGGTCTAGAGGAGGGCCACAAAGACGATCAGAGGGCTAAAGCACCTCCCCTACAAAGACAGCTGAGGGAACTGGGTTTGTTCAGTCTGGAGAAGAGAAAGCTGCGGGGTGACCTAACTGCAGCCTTCCAGTACCTGAAGGGAGTCTACAAAAAGGAGGGGAGTCAACTCTTTGCAAGGGTAGATGATGGCAGGACAAGGGGAAACGGTTTTAAGTTGAAGGAGGGAAGATTTAGGTTGGATATCAGGGGGAAGTTCTTTACAGAGAGAGTGATGAGGTGCTGGAACAGATTACCCAGAGAGGTTGTGGATGCCCCTTCCTTGGAAGTGTTCAAGGCCAGGCTGGATGGGGCTCTGGGCAGCCTGGTCTAGTATTAGATATGGAAGTCACTGAACCTGCCTGCGACAGGGGAGTTGAAGCTTGATCATCCTTGGGGTCCCTTCCAACCCAAGCCATTCTATGATTCTATGATTCTGTGATTCTATGATTCTATGATCTCCAGTGAGTTGAAGGAGACCTATCAAGTTTATTGTAATCTTTCCCTTTTTTTTTTTTTTCCTTTTCCATTGATAAGAGCAATAACAAGAGTTCCAGGCTTCAGAATATAGCAAAGCTCCTGGAAACTGTGAAACTGTGCTTACCTTCCCACTGTAGGGATCCCTGGACACTGGTAATATTGAGCTTGTTTGCTCAGACATAAAGGCAACACAGGTAACACTTATTTCTGTATCTTCACAAAACTGACAAGAATCACAGTGAAACAGCGAAACAATAGAAGAAAACGATGTGTCCTGATCCCATTACATGATCTTATTTGTAATAAAAAGGAGATGCACATGATTCCTTGTTACATGAACATAACCACTACTTCAAGAGGTTTGAAGAGAGGGTTAGGGCAGTATCTGAAGGGCCCTCTCTAAGAAGAGGGGACTGATTTGTGTCAAGAAAACTTACAAATAAAATAACATCCAGAAAAATCACCTAGAGTTCCTACAGAGTGTCTCCTGCTTATGCCACTGTGTACAACTCTTTAGTTACTGAAATTTGTGTACTTTGTTATAATTTCCACCTGCTGGCACTACAAGTTTCCTTTTAGAGAAGAGAGCAACAGCTGTGACCCTTCATTTCCACACGTGTTCAGCACAGCACAGGCCTGAGGACTTGCCTGTGCCAGCTTCCACCAGGGCAGCTACCACATCGAGGCTACAGTGATTGTGATAGCTAATGAGGTTGAAGAGCAAAGCATTTGTAAAAGCTGAGAAATAGCCAGTCTTTCAGACTGGAAAGAAGGCAATGGGAACTCATCAGCTAGTTTGACAGATGAACTCTCATCTAGCTATCAGGACAAAATGTGACAGCTGTGCTATGGTCCACTTAGAGCACAGCACAGTCAGCACTGCAGGAAGGATAGACCACATCACAAGAGGACCTACTTTTCCTTCTTGGACCCCAGGACAGAGCTGCATACCAGGGCTTTTCTGGAAGTGCCAGTCTCTGTTGCAGTCATTTTCACCACCCTGTCCTCTGTTTCATTTCCCTCCTTGTTTCCTTCATCCTTGGCCTGTCTATTTCAGGCAGATGTCTGTGTAATTTAATCCTATGACATTATTACATTTATGTACCAAATATCATGTAATTTTTCCAACACAGGAAGACTTGAATTGTTCCCTGGATAGGTGTCCCATATACATATCTTGAAGAGAACAATAATAAAGCATAACACATGGGAAAACAAGGCAACACACTGAAGGCACTGTGGTCCAAGTGCCTTGGAAACAAGGTGATTTTTCATTTTCACAGCTCACAGCTTCCCTGATAGACTGGGCTAGACTTCCCTACATAATTAATTACCTTACAACCAATGCATCTTTTTTACTGCATACTCCAAACAAGAAAAGTAATTCCCATTGTTAGGAAGATGCAGAACAGATTGGTGTCTACAAGGAGTCAAGTACCACAAAATGCTGTCAGTCTCTCAAAGCCTCTACAGTAATTCAGACTCCCACAAACCACAGTCTAAACCATCTCCACTTCAAGAAGGGAAAGTTTTGCTGACGAACTCTTCCTTTCCTATCACATCTCAGCCACAATCCACTTGCTCTGAAACACACCTGCCACAGATCCCTGGTTGGGATCAAGTATGAAGATCTGACAGGACTCTGTCACAGTCACTTCAAATGCAGGTCACACGGGAAGTATGATTGGCAAGTGGTACACAGAGGTCGTTTAGTGACTCACCCAGGTAAGTCTGTATGTGGGAAAAGGACACAGCAAAGGATGAAGGCATCTCCTGATGCTGACAGGATCTGCATTATCAAGGAAAAAACACTTTCAGTGCAGGATTTCTGTAAGACGGCCAGGAAGGTTTCCTCTGTTTCCAGCATACCACTCAGCCACAATGAAGATGTTGTGGGTCTCCCTGCTGGCCATGCTGGTGGAATATTTTCCCAGGGTTAGTTCAGTTGCTGACTAGAAGGACAGCTGGGCAATGCCTTGGTCCAATTTCATTCTTATACGCTGGCCAGTCTGGTTACTATCAGGATCCTGCTTCCAGACAGACTAGTCTGATACATGGAAAATAATTTCTTTTACATGGCTCATTCTAACAGCAGGAGGACAAGAAAGTTATTAATTAGTTCATTCTTCAAAAAATCCTAGCTTCTACAAGACATCTTACCAGACTGGCTAATCTTACACACCTTCAGCTCCACCAGTGAGCACTAGAAGAAGAAAAAAAAAAAAAAAAAATTCTCATTTGCTCCTTGAAACTTTGAGATTAAAAACATCCTTTCCATAAAATTTCTTGCCATTGTTCTTTACATTTCATCAGTATGCAGATTTGACATACATATCTGGAAAGTCACTTTAAACTGTTTTCTTTTATGTTGCTGGCGGGGATTCCAGGTTGCAGTAGTGTTGGGTTTTTTTGTCAAGATCTCAAATTATTTCCTAGGGACTCACTTCATTCCCTGAAGTGATCCTTAGGGTCAAAAAAAGGAAAGAGTTGAACTGGAGTACAGTAGCATAAGGCCAGAGGCACACAGTTCTTCAAAGCCAGTCATTTCTGGGTTAGAAATGGGTCTAAGCTTAGTTATCTTCAGGATTAAATGAAGAAGGGATCTGAGACTTTAACTGGGTTTGAAGCGCATTTTGTCCCCAAGGCATGAAAGGGCCAAGAGTATGGATGTTTTCTGGAAGCATCTAAGTGATCCTGTAATTCAGGCTATCTTGCAAAGCCATTGTAATGATTTAACAAATAATAACAGTTTTGTCTTACAAAATGCACCAAATAAAAACCCCATAAGATCATGCAAAAAGACACTAAAAAATTTTATTTTTCAATAATGGAATTTTTCCACCTTTAGTAGAAAGAATGTGAGAGTGTCCTTTCCCAGTAACTAAAATAAGATTACATGTCTTCAGTGTAGCTGACATGTCCTTTAGGCAAAGGTTATTTGAGCATCTTGAATACAACTAGCAAGATTAAAATTATGGTCATCTGATAAGTGAAAAACATTTTCAAATGAGTTTGTATGACTTCTAAAACAGATTTATAACCCAGGGCAATGAAGGTGGCATGTTCAAAAATACTCTTGACCAGTCCTTGCTGGACTTCATAAGGAGAAATCCAGGATGGAGTTTCCTGGAGGTGACTTAAAACCAATGATTATAGACCTGACAAGTCTGCATCAGGGTAGCTGTAGAGTTGGTTGGTACAATTTCATTTTATTTTTTTCAGGGACAAGCCTGAAGTAACAGTAGAAATATGAACTATTAATCAAGTGTGATTTCTTTGCTAAAATCCCAGACCAAAGTAATTACTATACCTGCTGGGAAATCCACGTCAAAGACTATATTATCTTAGTAAGGACATACAATGATCTGCACACCGCAAGGCACATCTCCACAAATGTTGCCACAGCTTACTTATATGTGTACTCAGACTTACCTTCTTGTCCTGGCATGTAAATGGGCTTGTCAGTTTGCACAGAAATGCTGCTGTCAATGTTCTAAACAAAGACCTTCTCGGTTATTTATTTTGTTAATCTTGATCCATCAGATCCTTGGGAGGCAATCTCACTGTTCCCGATAATGTTTTCTCTTATTTCTGTCTCCTCCAAAATATCATCTCTTTATCTCTGAATCCACCAAAGTAAAGCATTAAGGGAGGATTCCTAGTTTGTGCAGGGATATGTGACCCAGTGACAGATCTCTCATCTTGCATGGTCAGTCCCAAGTTCTCCAGGTGGTCTTTGCTCTGAAGCTCTGCTCGTAGCCATTGTAATTGCTGTAAGAGGAAATGGAAAACATTTGCCACTTAAAAAGTGGCTACTTGTGTTTGATACCTAGTCTCCACAAATTGAGACACTCAAAAAGGAGAGGAAAAAGGACACGTGGACCATTCTTAGAGAGCATTTATATACAAATATATGTCAGCAATTAGAACTAAATGATAGAGTATCATTAATAATCATTAATAATCATTTCTAACTGGTATCTCTTGTGATGATGAATATTCCTAAGGACTCATAATTTTATCAGCACCCACTGCCCAAAGTCTTACATGATGGGATTGAGTGCCCGCACCCTAAGAAAAATATCTTTAAATATTCCCTGCTCTCATTTGCTCGTTTGTCTCTGCAGGCAGTTTCCCAAGGGATCCCATGCACTAGGACTCATAAACAGTCAAAAATGTACCTTTCTGATGTTTAGGGGCTCAACTCTTAATTTTACCCTTTCTGTACCTCCCAAGATTGAGAATTCTACCAGGACATGATCACAGTACCCCAGGCTCCCTCTAATCTTGACCTCTCTAAGAAGTTCTTCTGCATTAGTGAGTAATAGGTTCCCATAGTTGAGCCCTTTATCACCTATACTAGGAAATTAGCACACTCCAGAAGTCTCCTGGATTGCTTGCAGTTTGATGTGTTGCTTCTCCAACATGTGTACAGGTGGCTGAAGTCACCTAGCAGGATCAAGGCATACAAGCATTATATTTCCTGCAGTTGAAGAAAGAACTCTTCCATCCTCTCCTTTATTGGGTTGCTCATAGTAGACATTGACCACAAAGTTTCCCTTGTTTGTTTGTTCAGTAATTTGTACCCATAAACTCAACCTGTGCATTGCTGTTCTTCAAAGACAGTTATCAATATCATTCTCATTTTTTGTAGATTGCAGCACCCACACCTTTATTTCCTTATCTGTTCTTTCTGACTAACCATTGACTGCAGCAGTCCAATTGTGCGATTCAAGCCATCACATTTCTGTGATAACAGAAACTACTTCTGACAGTGTGGTCTTTTAGTATGGTGTGTGCTTCTGGACTCCACTGTACAAAAAGGATGTTAAGGTCCCTGAAAGCATCCAGAGAAGGGCAACAAAGATGATAAAAGGGTTGGACGGCATGTCTTGTGAGGAGACATCCTGGATGCTTAGGATGCCCAGTCTGGAAGAGGCTGAGAGGCAAAACCTTTGCTCTCAGCAACTACTTGAGGAGGGGAATCAGACAGAGGAGCTGGGCTCTCTGCTTCTGGGAACTGATGGCAGGACAGGAATGGCACAGAACTGCACATGGGGAGGGTCAGACTGGATATATGGAAACATTTCTTTATCATGAGGGTGTTCAAACACTCCAACAGGCTTCCTAGTGAAGTGGTTTGTGCTCTACGCCTGTCAGAGTTCAAGAGGAACAACTGGACAGTTTATTCCTTAAGAAACCTCCGTTTTTTGGACTAGAGAAATGTGACTAATAAAGTTCTTCCTACATGCAAATATGCCCTCTTTACACATGAGGGCCCAGCAGTTATTGCTACTGAAGAGATTACCTAGTGAGATTCAATAATTCCAATAATGGTTGGAATTTTGGGTTCTGAGAAAGACCAAGATTTAGTCTGCACATATAGTAACCATATGGTGTGTTTGCATATATGCACACCATGTAAAATGTGTTTCTCAGTTAGGATGTCTGGTAACTTTAAGCAAAATTACAGTACCTCTCGTTAAAGTCAGTTCTCTCCATTATAGCAAGCTGTTTTCCATTTGTTTTGTTTTCTTCTCGTTTGGCCAACAGTCCTGTGTGATATTTTAAGGGGGATATGTCTTCCTCACACCAAATTTATTGAAAGTTTCTGCTGAAATATTCCCCAAAAGGATGATAAGGAACACTGCATTGAATTTTAATTCCTGGCAATCACTCACATTAAAATTTCTGGCAGTCACTTAAAACTGAACAAGAACCTAATGAGGTTCAGCAAGAACAAGAGCAAGGTGTTGCACTTGGGTCACAGCAATCCTAAATAAGAGTACATGCTAGGAGAAGAATTCATTGAGACTAGCAGAGAAGGACTTGCGGACCCTGGTGGGCCAAAACCTAGACATGAGCCAGCAGTGTGCGCTTGCAGGCCAGACAAAATGACATCTTGGGCTGCATCAAAAGAGGGTGGTCAGCAGGGAGAAGAAGGTGACTGTCTCCTTCTACTTGGCTCTCTTGGCACTGCCTCCACACCTGGGGCTCCCAGCACAAGAAGGATGTGGACCTGTTGAAGCAGGTCCAACAGAGGACCGTAACATGATCTAAGGGTTGTGGCACCTCTCCTATGAAAAAAGGTTAAGGGACTTGGGCATCTTTAGCTTGGAAAAGAGAAGGTTCCAGGAGACCTCACTGAGACCTCCCAGTACTTGAAGGGAGCTTATAAGCAGGAGGGGAACCAACTTTTTACATGACCTTATAATAATAGGACAAGGGGAAATATTTTTAAACTAAAAGAGGGGAGATTTATGTTAGACATTAGGAAAAAAATCTTTACTCAGAGAGTGGTGAGGCATTGGAACAGGTTGCCCAGAGAAGCTGTGGATGACCCATCCCCAGAGGCTTCCACTCAGGAAGAGGTTGGATGGGGCCCTGAGCAGCCCCTTCCATGGCAACACTGTCCACAGCAAGGGTTTGGAGCCTGATGATCTTTTCCTTCCAACTTAAGCCATTCTATGATTCTATCATTAGGTCTGCAGTTTGGAAACTTGGTGAAGCCTCTCTGCTAGTGCAAACACATTATTTGTACAATTCCCATTCAACAACTTATAAAATCTCTTTTGAGTGTTCTGAAGTGTAGATAGATGCAGCTTCAAATATCAAGAAGTAAATACAAGTGTTTAGCAAGGTGTTGGCCTTGTCTGCTCCGAACATTTATTTCTTTACATTACCATACACATGGTATATGAATGGAAAATGTCATTCAATTTGCATTCAAAAACACCACCCTGAAGTACACAAAGAGTACAGGAGCTTAGCCTGAAAGTGGAGGGTAAGAACTAGGCCACAGAAGTGGATAAAAAACAGAACAGTGGGACTGAAATTAAAGCAGGGCAAGGAATTGCTGAGAATTTTAAGATATGTCCAGAAGTAAAAAAAGGGTAAAGCATATGAAGGTGGGGAACAAAGTAGAGTATGGGAGAGCTCTCAGCCTGGAAACCAGTGGGAATAGAAAAACGATCACACTAAGAGGAAATGCCTGAATGTTCAGCTACTGACCTTTGAGCATCCGTAGCTGCACAGGAGTTCCCTGCACAATAATTTGTTAAGATTTCTGTAGCCATCCACATCAAGGACAATTTACATACCCAACATGTTCTTGTGTTTCACACTTAAAGGACATGGAGTAGAATGACTTAATTTGTCTCCATTTAATTTTTGTCTCTAGAATCCTAATGCTAATATAACAGACTGTGGCTGAGAACATGTTATGGGACCTTTTGTTGAAAAATGCTAAGAGATCAACAGTTAGCTCCCTTTTTTCTTAAGTGTCTGTAAGTGTTGATCCAACATGCGGTAGTGAGCTAACTCCCCAGTCTACCCTCCCTAAACCATTTGGTAAGGGTTTGCAGCAGCTCTTTACACTGCTGTGGGGGCCATATTGTGGAAGATCCTGCTTACTTATAGCACAAATCATTTCAATTGAATGTGCAGTCCATTTTGTTAGTTTTTGATCCACATTTTCTATGCTGTTAAAAGAAGGTATATAAAGAAATCTGCTTAGGGATCTTATTCTGGTGATTTCTGTGGGCTTAGAATATCACTACATAGATGGAACAGTTTTGCTTTATTTGAGCATGATTAAACACGAGGAAAAAAATCACTAAAAATCACTAAAAATTTTAAGTCTTCTTCATCATTAAAATCTGGCACCAATTTATTATTTTATTTCTTTTTTTACTTTTTTTTTAATAAATGTGGGACAATGTTTCATTGATTTGAAGACAATACTTTGACTGGAAAGACTGACATACAGTTTGTAAGTTGAAATAATGCCAGTAAAAAGTGTCCTTTGTGGTTAAATAATAGACTGAAGAAGAAAATAAAGTTTTAAACAACGATTCTGTCAATTGTAGAAAGACCTGGAGACCTAGATATGGAACATAGACAACTAAGGCTTGGTCTGAGAAATTGGAATAATATTGCAGTAGTACGTGACATGCAGATAGTGCTGTCAAATGTACCTCTGTTCTATTTCAAAATACATTCAGCTGTTCTGACAATGGCAAACACTCCAGAGTTACTGAAAGTGAAGATTGTTTAAGACACATGCTTTTTGATTCTGACAACTATTTCCACTTAACAGTGTTTAAGTTTTGGCAACAAAAAAATTTGCGAGTAGCTTTCTCAAGGGACCTGCAAAACGAGCAGTTTCAGAAGATGTTGTTGAGATATACTCCATACCATGAGCTGAGGACTATTCACCTTGATGGAACAGTAATTCCAAATTCTGCAACAAACCATTATTTGGGGTAGTAATACTGACTTCTGGTGACTGTGTGAACAGAATATTTTAAAAAAAGAACTACTGAAGTGGAAAGTAATGCTATTAGCTGAGCACTGTCTTGTACACTTTTTCACAGGATTCCACGCTGTGATGAACAATTACAGGCTTTTCAGAAGAGACAGGCAGAGCAGAAGAGGTGGGGCATGGCGCTGTATGTAATGGAGGGTTGGACTGCATGGAGCTGTCAGTTGGTTATGACATAGTTGAGAGTCTCTGGGTAAAGACAAAGGACAAGTAAATAAGGCAGATGTCGCTATGGGAGTAGACTACTCATTCAGGATGATTATACCAATGAATTACTCTTAAACGAACTAAGAGAGAACTCTAGATCAACTGCCCTTGTCTTTAATTTGCCAGACATTAAGTAGGAATGTCACACAGCTGATAGAAACAGGCCCAGGAGACTCTTAAAACATGTTGATGACAACTTCCTGGTCTAAGGGAGACAAGGAGGAATGGTTTTCTTCTAGACCTGCTGCTTGTGAACAGAGAAAATCTTGTGGTTGAGGTGGCAATTGGTGTCTGTCTTGGCCATAGTGATCATGATATGGTTGAATTAAAAATCTTTGATGATAGGAAGAAAAGTGCCATCAAAACCTGAACCCTGGATACAGGGAGAGCAGGTTTTAGGCTACTCATGAAACTAGTTAGCAAGGTCCCATGGGAAACTCTTATTGAAGGCACTGGAGTCTAACAGTGCTGGTTACTTTGTAAATATCACTTCCAGAGAGGAGAGGAACAGGCAATTCCAAAACATCAGAAGCCAAGCAGGCAGAGCAGAAAGATGGCTTGGACGAACAAGGATTTTCTTCTAGAGCTCAGGCAGAGAAAGAAAGTGTACGGCCTCTGGAAACAAGGTCAGGCAAAATGGAAAGATTACAGAAATGCTGTTTGCCTTTGCACAGTGAAAAACTGTGTGGCCAAAGCTCAATTAGAGCTGAAGCTGGCCAATACTGTGGGGGACAATAAAAAGACGTGTGGTTTTTTTGGTTTTTTTTTTTTTAAGATGTTAACAACAAAAGTAGGACCAGAGAGAACATCTGTTCATTACTTGGTGAGAATCGTCACTTTATAAATAGGGGCACAGACAAAACAGATACATTTAATGCCGCCTTAGCCTACATTTCAGCACTGATGATGGGCTCTGGCACCCCAGGTGTCCCAAGCTGGAGGACTGTGATTGTAGGAACAACCAGCTCCCAGCCAACCTCAAACTTGTGCAGGATTTGCTGCTTTACCTTGATGCATATAAGTCCATGGGACCAATGGGATTCATCCCAGATTAATTAGTCTTCCAATGACATTGTGAGCCTCTGAATTATTTTTCAGTGGTCTTGGGAATCTGGAGAGATCCCATTTGACTGAAAGCTGGCAAACATTCCAATTTTCAAGAAGGGCAAGAAAGAAGACCCTGTTAATTATAGGCCAGTCAGTTTCATTTCAGTGCCCAGTAAAATTATGGAGAAAATTATGGTGAGACTTACTGAAAAACACCTGAAGAACCATATGGTCATTGGTCACAGTCAACACAGTTGCATGAGGAGAAAGCCCTGTCTAATTAAGTTAATTTTATTTTATGACAAAGTTGCACATCTAGTTGATCAGGGAAGCCAACTGATGTTATCTTTTTGGATTTCAGTAAACCGTTTGATACTGTTTCTCACAATATCCTTTTGGATAAAATGTCCAGCATATAGCTGGATAAAAACATAATGTGATGGGTGAGCAACTGACTGATGGGTCGGGCTGAAAGGGTTATAGTAAATGGAGTTACATCAGGCTGGCAGCCAGTCACAAGCAGGGCTCCTTCGGGCTCTGTTTTAGAGCCAGTTTTCCATAATGTTTTCATAAATGACTTGGATGTAGAACTAGAAGCTGTTTAGAGCACGTTTCCTGATTATAATAAATTTGGAGAAGCTGCTGACTCCCTTGATGGTGGAGAAGCCTTGCAGATAGATCTAGACAAATTAGAGAACTGAGCAAACACCAACTGCATGAAGTTAAACAAGAGTGTGTACTTTCTGGTCTTGTCTTTGGTTGCAAGGAGGTTCACTTCAGACACGGATTTTCTATGGAGTATTTGCGGTAGTAAGGATCCACTTAACCATTTTAAATGTATTTCAGGCTGTCCTATGGCTGAATTTAGTAGAACCAACCCTTTTAATAATTCTTAATAACGTTAAACTGATGATCAACATATATCTGCAGACATCATTTGTGGAAAACAAATGACCTTTTTCTCAGTCTGCCAATTGCTAGCACTCCCTGAAGAGACGCACAGCCAGAGAATTTACTTGATTTAGAATGCTCAGTTCTCAAAACAGATGAACTTCGTAACACAAATTGTTGCATTCCCCTTGCTTTGTCTGAGGCTCTTACATAGTCTAAGCTCTTTCACAAAATATTTGTTTTTCAAATGGAGTAGAAGACTTACAGCCACAACAATAGCTTTGTAAAGTTTGGAAACTGATTTTGATTATAACTCCATGATTTAGAAAATGATACTAATTGAGGCAATGATAACCACAGGATTAGTAGGCTTAAATGTACTTTGTAGATAAAAAGTTTCCTGCTCTTTCCACTACAGAAAGGATAAGAAAGAACTGTACAGTCTTCAGAAAGACTGGTACTTTTAATAATCTGACTTTACTGATATCTGAAACTGCCTAATGTATGATCAAGTAAACTGTCACAAATATGAAAGCTGCTGGATATTCTAAAGGACTGTTTTAATTTCTTATTAACTTCTATCAGTTTGCAAGTCCTATTATTTGAAAGCTTCTGGATGTTAGAAAGGAAGGTTCTTCACAATTCAGAAATACAAAACCCCAAGCTCTTGAAGGGACAATCTCTACAGCATTCCTAGAGCACAAGTGACCATCAAAGCCACAAAGACTGCTCATCCAAGGTCCTGGTTCATTCCAAGAGTCTGTTGCGTTTCTGATACCACCTTCTTTTTCTGAATCCAGAATACTTTCTAAGGTTGTTTTTTGCTATTAACTAGCAATAAATGGTTTGAACAACATCCTCTGATGGAAAAGGCAAAAGGAATCTCCCATGAGCTACCAGCCCAAAAAGCCAATCTCCATGAAGATAATTAGTAAGTGAGGAAAAAAAGAATGCAAAATTTGTTACGTCAAAGAAAAAGCATGACCCTCTAACCTGTTAAGGAGGGCATTCTAAGAGAAATTTAGATAAATTCAGAGATTCATCATTCGCAATAAGGAAGTATCCTCATCCTAGGAACTCCTATTTGTTGCTTCTTTGGTTTACATTTCTTCTCTCCATGCAGTTGTAGATTGCAACAAAGACACTTTTTCAAATCTTTCCCACCCCCTCGATGGTGTAAACAGAGATGAAGGTTCACAGCAAATGTCCCATCTTGAAAGGGAGTAACACTACTTCCTCTTCCTCCACCATTTGGCAATTTTGGAGTAAGAGGTGTTGCTGGGCCACATGAGGGTCTTAGTCAGCAAATCTTACACTCTTGTCCTATTAAAATAGATAGCAAGATGCTCAACATAGCATAACAAAACTTTAGGTGACAAGCATCTGGCATTCATTCCCATGACTTCATCCTCTTGAGCATCTCAAGCATGAAGCATCACTTTTGCAGATCCCTCCACTATACCCAGACTGCAATTTCATCTAAGTCACATACACAGATTAGGAACATCTAGCAGGAAAGGTGTAAGGGCTTAAAACTGGACTGTACTTAAAACTTTAGTGGCATTTCAAATAGCTTTGAAATAGCTTTGTTCCAACTCTTTTTCAGCTACAAGTTTAAACTTATACCTGCAAAACTGATCTAAGTTTCACTGTAGGCATAAAAATCAAGCTAAGATAGAAAAAGCACACTTTAAAGTCCTTGTGAACAAATTTTAAAGATTTTATGTTGCCTATTCAGACTATATAATCTTAGAATCTTATATGAGGACAACACAGTTACTAGCCATTGCTGCCTCTAAGGAAGATGTGAAGTATCATGTTAGTTTCCAATTATGTAAACATACGTGTGTAGTAACTTCACCCAAGTTTCAGGAAATCAGTACTGTTACTAAATCTACGCAATCCAGGGCCTTGCTTTCCTTTTTATTTTTAATCTATAGCAATTCTACAAATTAAAATTAGTAAGAGGGACTTACAAGACAGCAACACTTGTAATTTCATAATTACTTTTTTAATCTTAGCATGCATATTAGTATAATAAATGTTCAGACATATTTTATAAGCCACACAAGCTAATCATGCCAGACAGTAATATGAATTTTCAAAAAGCATTATTACTTGGAGCTTTAGCAAAGTATTATTATCTTACCCTGGTTGAATAAAAGCAGGAGACTTTGAAAGTTTTGTTACTTCATCTCTTCAGCCTGCCCATTCTCCAGATCGGTTAGCCTGCATATCACACACAGTAAAACAGGCAAGTCATTCTAGTCCAGTGTACTGCTTTAAAGCAGGGCCAACTTGATATCTAGTGCAGGTTACTCTAGACCAGCTAAATCTGAACACTGTCTGGGCCTGGAGATTCCACAGCCCCTTCAGACACCTGCTCCTGTGCTGCATTACTTTCACAATGAGTAACTTCGTCCCATATCCAGTTCATATTTTCCTAGCTATAGTTTTAGTTGTAACTTTCACCTAAAAGAAAAACTCCAGCTAATACTTGACACATGGAGAACAAAATCAATTACATCAATTTTATTTCAGTTGATAATTATATTGGAATTATTCATGCTTAATATTTCAAGGAAATATTTTAGTTTCATCTTAAAATATTTCTAAGTGTCTTTGTGTCTTTTCCTTACTGTTTCAAACTTGTATTTATTTACAGTATTTATTTAAAGATATTTTTACAAAATAAGTTGATTAGCCCTATTGATGTGGCCACTGAAGAAGACTGTTCAAATGTTTCACCTGGAAGCACAAGGAAGCAGTAACTTAAGAAGATTGATCATGAGGAGGAAAACAAACAAACAAACAAACAAGTTGGCAGTTCTAACTACAATCCAGCAGAGGAAACACAAGCTCAATAAAACTAACTCAAACCTCTTGGATATCTTTTCACCCATCAAAACTGACTTATTTACCTACTGATGAACTAGATCCATTAAAATGTGGTAAGATATGTCATCTTCTATCCTGTATATTCGGTGTATATCGACAGAAATTTAAAAAAAAAGAAAAAAAAAAAAGAAAAAGAAAAGGATCTCTGATTTGCTGATTTGCACTGTGTTTGTTAATATATGACTAAGATATCTTTGGCTAGATATATTTTTTTTTTAATTGTTAAGTGCTTCCCACTTTATGCGTAGTTAATGGATCTAGAATGCACTTGGCAAAATATGATCCAAAGCAACCAAGCATAGTTACAAAAGTGACTTCTGTACACGTCTTTCACCTTTAAATACATCATTCAAACATAAGTCACTGTGGCACTGGATGCTTGTGATAAAACCATTTCTGCAAAAAAGAAACTTCATGATCAAACAAAATAGGCAAGCTCCAAGAATACTTCTCATGCATCAGTTCAGTGGCATCTCCATCCTGAACACTCTTTCTATGTAAAAAAGAAGTGCAGTGTCAGGTGACTCAAGAACAGTGAACAACTTTATCACATAACTTGTGCAGACATTAGCTGAAGGAGAGAACACTTATAAATGCAAGCTTAAGGACAGAATGTAGAGGCCGAGAGAACTTGCTGTCAAGTAAAGATAAGAAAGCAGAACAGATGCCTCAGCACAGTACCAGCAGAAACCGTCTGGGCTGCAACACCCCCCCTGAAGGTAAGAAGTTCACAGCGAGGATGACTACTAGTCTTCATCCAACAACCACCAGATGGGGCCCAGAGACCCTCCCCACATTTTATGACGCATGCTCAGAAGGGTAGGACAACATGTTAACAAGTTCTCAGAAATCCAATGCATATGTAATCAATTTCTCAGAAGTGTAATGAATACATACATACTATGCCTATAAATGTGTAGTCGCCACTTTCCTCAGTGTGCATGTTTGGGAGCGATCCCCCATGCACCCAGCACTGTAACAAAGGAATACCTGCTTGACTTAACTCGTTGTGTCAAGTTAACGTTGGATTTCTCGGCTTCAATTGGTAAGCCAGGCAAGAGACTCTGCTTAGCTGTGGGACCCTTTGAGAGGCGGACGCCTTGGGCCTGGTGGCAGCTTGTCCAGAAGGGACTCCAACCCTCAGGTGGATCACTATGGGAACAGACAAAACCTTCTGGACAAAGGTATTCCTTGAGTCCGGATTATTTTCTCTGAATAAAGCCTTGGAGATGCATTCATAAGCCTGGTGGGCACCACAGAGTGCACAGCCATAAAACCATGTATCAGCCCAGAAGGCACCAAAACCATAATTTTTGGCACAGGACAGAGACCACCAATGTATTTGAAAGTTAACCGGGTAAGGCCCTGGCACAGTGGCCATACTGGGTAGGACATTTACAGTCTGGAATAAAATGGGTCACTGTACTGTCAGGAGAGAAAAGTGGCAGGAAAAGTGACAAGTGGAAATATGTCGAAGGAGTAAATGTCTGAACCAGTTTTCTTGGTTGTGGAAACTGTATTGATTTTTGTTATTGTCCTGGTGATTGTTAATGCTTGTGTTGTGAAAGTGATATCCATGGAATTACATTTCTCGTTTAAAAATTCCTGTCTTGCTGGGGGATGTTGGTTATGGCTCTTGCCTAAGAAATTCGATCTGATACCGTGCCCTGGGGAAGCAGGTAGACTCCATTACCCAGCCATGCATGAAGGACTTTCGTCTACAATTAGAACTGGACAAATATAAAAGGTTATCATGGGACAGAGACTGTCTAAGGAAATTCCGAAAAACACCCCTCTGAGTTTTAGCTCACTAGAAGGACATTGCTGGTGAGCCAGGGAAGACACTGAATAAGAAACTGGGAACATAAATTAAGTAACAGAACCAGTTCTTATAACTGAGTATCCTAATTGTGAGACTAAGTGCTGGATGTTTATGAAGAATTGAATTGTTTGACTCAAGGATTTTGAAGGGAGGGGGACAAACTGTTTTGATGGTATATGGAAGTTTAATTGATGGTATATGGAATTCTTGATTTTAAAGGTATTCACAAGTGTAATTGATGGTATGTGGAAGTATAGTTGATGGTATATATGGACCTGTAATTGACGGTACTAATAGTGAAATTGTGAGGGGGAAAAAAAAGTGAATCATGAGAACAGCTTTTCCATATTGTGAGAACAGCCTTTCGCATAACTTGAGCAATATAAGCTGAAGGACAGAGGCTTGCATAAATATAAGCTCAGGAACAAAATGTGAAGGCTGCAAAACTTGTTGCCAAGTGAAGATAAGAAAGACAAATAGATGTCCTGTTGTTGAAAATAAGATGGCAAAACAGATGCCTCAGCTCAACGTAACATCAGTGAGAGTTGGTTTGGGCTACACCCTTACAAGGTTGGAAATTTACAGCGAGAATGCATCACATGACCACCAGAGATGTTATTTCTGCCCTCGTCCTTGAAATGTAATGAATATGCTTATGCTATGCCTTTAAATATGTAGCCATTTCTCTCATTGGTGTACATGTTTGGTGGGAGCAATCCCCCATGCACCCAGCACTGTAATAAAGGGAATACCTGTTTGACATAACTCGTTGTATCAAGTTACTTCGTTGGTTTTCTCAGCTTCAATTAGCAAGCCAGGCAAGAGGGTCTTGACTGTGGGACCCACTGAGAGGAGGTCCACAAGCAGCTGTGGAGGGTTGGGACTCCAACTCTCAGACAGATCACTGCAGGAGCAGACAAGATCCTCTGGAAAACGGTATTCCCTTAGTCTGCCTTTCTCTGGTTCTATTTGGTTCTGTTCTTTGGTAAAGTGGTAAAAGCCTTGGGGAAAGGCACTCATGGGTCAGGTTGGGCAATGTGGAGTGTATTGCAGGAAGACTGTGGATCAGCCCTGAAGGCACCAAACTGGTGATACATTTTGGCATGGACAGAAGCCCTGACTCTGCCTGAAAGTTAACAGGTAAGGCCCTGGCACAGTAGCCGTGGTGGGGAGGACATTTACAGTCACTGTAACACTGTACTGCCAGGTGGGGCTTGGCAGAAAAGTGGTGAGTAGAAGGAGTAAAAGTCTGAACCAGTTTTGCTTTTCTTGGTTATAGGAACTGTAACAATTACAGTCACTGTCTGTCTTTGTAACTGTTAAATGTTTGTGTTGTAAAAGTGTTACTTCTGGCATTCCAATCCCTGTTTAAAATACTCGTTCTGCTGGTTAAGACTGATGCCCAGGGAATTCGGTGCTCCCGGTCCCTGAGGAAGCAGGTGGACTCCATTACCCAGCAAAATAAAGAATTCTTGTAAAAATCCCTGTTTTGCTGGAGGATATTGGATGCTAATCTTATCGACGGAATTCAGTGCTCCTGTGCCCCACGGAAGTTGGTGCATTACACAGCAAAACACAAGGGCTTTTCACTCAATACCTAAGACCAGCAGAAATAAACAGCTGTTATGGGACAAAGGGTGTCAAAAGAAATTCCAAAAAAGACCCCTCTGGGCTGTATTTTGGCTCACTGGAGAGACACTGCCAGCAAGCCAGGGGGAACATTGAATGAGAAACCAGGAACATAAACGAAGTAACAGGACCAGTTTTTATAATTGAGTATTCTAATCAGGAGACTAAGTACTGGGTGTTTGTGGAAACTGAAGAACTGTATTGTTTGATTCATGGGTTTTGAAGGGAGTGGGACAAGCTGTTTTGATGATATATGAAAGTGTAATTGTTAATGGTATGTTTTTGTAATTACGAAAGTTTGGAAAGTGAAAAAGGTTTCAGAAAGACACAGGCTGAGTAAGGCAGAGATGAGCAAAGTGTAACAGGGATGTCAGGACCCAGAAGAGAGAGGTGAGGGATCTGGAAAACTGATCGAGGAACAGAGATGGAAAGGAAATTGGAAAGAACAAAAGCAGCTGTTACTGTTGCAGCACTAGAACAGGGCGCGAGGACCCAGAGATCCCCTCCAGGAAGAAGTAGGGGGCCTGTAAGGGCCGGTGCAGTACACTGGCATACACATTCATTCTTTTTCAAGGTCTCATAGATATGTTCTCATGACCCTTTCTGCAACTTCTGAAGAGGGAATTAAGCACCTGACAAATGAATGAAAACTACTAGGTCTTCCTATTAGTGGATTAAGGACTTCTCTCTTAACTTCGAAGGGTACTCAGGCCTCTATTATCTCCGTTAACTGATTTGTTACTATCATCTTTGGTATTACCATTCCTAGGGTACAAGTTATGATCCACCATGGAGGTAATACCATCCAAGGTCGATCTCCACATAGCCAATATCTTTCCTTTTAGCTGACACCCAATATTTATTCCTGTTTTTTCCAAAATACTTATTTGTCATTTATATTGTCCATTTATAGTGTGGGTATTTTCCTACTGGAGCCTTCCCTACTTGACTAGTCTCTGCATCTGTCAGACAAATGGTATCATTCATAGGCTGGGTTCCTACAATCCGTGTTTGTAATTCTTCATATTTATCTGCAAAGTACGCTATGGATTTGTTAACAAATACTGTGTCCCAACTCTGTTTTGGTAGTGGAAATCCTCATAATGGGTATGGGTTTGTCTAATATTTTGGCAATTCTGAGCATATCCAACAAGAACCAGAACTGCTAGCATCAGCCCCCTTTTTCATCAATTTCATGTGCTTATTTTGATCCCATGCATTCAATTGATAAGCATAAGTAAGTATTGCTAAAATTATTGTTATCATTTTAGACAAACAAAATATATATCCCTTAAGAAGTGCAAAAGAGGAGTTCTTTTCCCCAAAAAATTAATATAAGCAAACAATTAATGCAGTTAATGTAAGACAATCACATTATACTCTAAAAGTAACTATATCTCAATAACTACATTCAAGTTTATAAAATGATCTTTCGTTTCCCCGTTTACAAGTTGCATTCATTTATGTGAAAATTTCAGTTTCATTAGTGCAGTCTGTTCTACCTGCCACTGTGGGCTGGGCACTTTTTGTTTTTCTGTAATGAATTGAAGAGTCTACTCTTGCCACCTTGATAGCAGTGTGCATTGTCAGTAGTATTTGATATACTTCTTTCCACTTCTCCTGTAGTGGTTCGGAGCTCCAAGTCCATAGATACACCCACTCGCCGAGTTGGAATGGATGTGCTATGACTTCCAGGGTTGTTGGTGCCACTGGAGCCACAAACCTGTGAATAGAAGATCGGACTTTTCCCAAAGAGATGACATTCTCTTAGTTTTAGTTCACCTAACTGGTTTACATCAATACTATTCACCAATACCTGAAATGGTCTTCCATACATAATTTCATAAGGACTAATTTTCTCTTTAGCATGCTATTTTATCAGAATATATAGTAAGGCGAGAGGTTGAGTCTCAGGCCTTTTCAAGTCAGTTTCTTAACAGATTTTACTAATTGTTTTATTTTTTAAGTTTGATTCATTTTTTCCATCTTTCCACTAGACTGCAGCCTTTAAAGAGTATGTAAATCTCATCCTGTTCCAATGATTTTTCCTAGGTTTTGAACAATTTCAGCTACAAAATGTGAACCTTTATCTGATGATATCCCTATTGGTATCCCAAATGTAGATATAACATTTTTTAGCATAACCTTTACTACTTCCCTTGCTTCATTGCTGTGACAGCGATCAGCCTCTGGTCATCCTGAAAAAGTATCAACCAGGACCAGCAAGTACCAGTAGCCAGCTTGTTGTGGGAGCTCAGGAAAGTCTATCTGCCAATAGTTTCCTGGGCTGTGTCCTCTCCTTGTAACTCCAGGAGGTGGTCTTTTAGTATTGTGGATTATATTTCAGGCATACTTCACACTTTGCTCACCATGCTTTTCATAATTTCTCCCCTTCACACACTCAAAATTCGAGTCTTAGACTATTGATGATAGCATCTGATCCCCAGCACATAGTTTTATTATTATCCTCTACTATTTTCCTCATTACTGGTTGGGGAACTATTACTTGGTTGTCTGGAGTTGCCCGTCATCCTGTTTTGTTTTTCTCAGCTTTTAGCAAGAAAGCTAGTTTTTCATCTTCTGTCTGGTACTTTGGATGTTCATTCATCAGTCCTTGATATCTCGGGGGTTATGAGTTGGAGGAAAGCTCCTTTTGCTTCATTTTTGGCAGCTGTATCTAAATGACCGTTGCCCATATTGTTATCACTGATGTTTGACTGGTGGGCTTTGCAGTGTTTTATAGCTATTTCCTTTGGTCTAGCAGTTTTATTATTGTTTCTCCATATTTTACAGGTATTCCTTGGGAGATTAACAGCCTCTGTTCTTTCCAGATAGCACCATGCATATGCGCAACCCCAAATGCAAATTTTAAGTCTGTTCAAATATTGGCACTTATCCCCTTTTGCTAACTCCAGTGCTCTTAACAAGGCTGTGAGTTCTGCTTTCTCTGAGGTGGTAGTGCCAGAGTACCAGCCTATTATTTCATCTCTGGTTGTTACAGAATATCCGGCCTTCTTAAGCCATCGCACACAAAACTGCTACCATCGACAAACATTTTCATATCTCTAAGTTCATTTCCTCTCATTCTACCATGAACACTTGGACTTCACGATCCTGCTCAGAGACCATGAACCAACAACTTCTCTTTTGATTGATTCAGTACTGCAGTAACCATATGGGGAATATACAGAGTTATTCTGTTTCCTGAAGTCAATTTTCTGGCCTCCGGTATAGGCAGAATTGTAGTTGCTACAGTTTTTAAGTAGGGGCTTTTTAACTTGAGGACTTTGATGGACTTCCGTATTCCAGTGTCCACACCAGGTTTTCCATTTCTCCTTTTAAGACTTCATGCGGCTGTTTAGCAAGTTAAAATACTCTATCAAAGGCTCTAGGGTCTATAGTTCTGAAGAACATTTCATCTTACCAGTGCTGCTCCTGGTATCAGCTGGATAGTTATTGTTGCTGGTTCGGCTCATCTTGGTCGTCTAGGTGTCTCTGATGCTTCGATCCATGGTATTACGGCATTTTCCAAGCCCTCTGGTACTGTCTGGTCAGTAGGGAATGATCTCTGTAACATAAGAACTTGAGTCTCCACAGTTTTAGTTTCTGAAGTATGCATTATGAATTGTCCTTTACCAAACACAATTTGGGCCTGAAGTTATGATATCTCTCCCCATTAATGGCACCAGGCAATCAGGGATATACAGAAATTGATATGTATACATTTTCCAATTTTAACAGATGGAAGAATGGTTGCACTCCAGCTTTCCCGGTGGCTGCAATTATTGATGTTGCCTGATTGCTTAACTGTGCCTTACAAGTACTGATAACTGAATAAATTGCACCTGTATCTACAAGAAATTTTACATCTTCATTCTCTAGCCTTAATGTAACCAGAGGTTTGGCTGGGGTCTCACCCCTGGTCCCCTTCATTCGGTATTTACTGCCATTGTATCTATGGCTTTTGAGTGACACGGTTCTGATCTTCTGGATCTTTGCTGCTGTTTTTTGTGGCAATCCCATTGCTAACACCCAAACTCTAACACTTTCTACACTGATCAGTACTGAGATCTCTGGCCTTATATTCTCTCTTCTCGGTTCCAGCACTGCTCTTACACCTTTTTTTCCCCTCTTCATCCCCCTGTCAGTTCCCTGTGCTATGGTAAATGCCAATAATCCTCTGTCTCTATCCTTCTCCTTTCTTTGCTTTCTCAATTTCCTCTCTGTTCCCTCCTGTGCCTTCTGTGGCCTATGCCTCTCTCAAGCCTCCCCCCCCCCTTTTTTTTTTTTTTTAATCTCTCAAAACTTTTATCATTACAAACTGCCTCTGATCTTCCAGGCACCCCTCCTGCCCATAAAAGACCCAATTCTAAAATTTTATTTTTCCCTCTAATTCCTCCAACCAATCTTGACCAATTAAGGGCTTCAGTGCCCTTAAAATACATATCTGTATAAAATATATATTCTGTAAATACAGAAACCAATTGTGTCTACCAAATATTCTATTTCAGTCTCATCTCCAGTCATGGAGATTTTCAATGCTAACACTGGGATATCAGGTTTCCTAGATTTCTGCAGATAAGGACATTCCAACTTCCAGTGTATTCCTCCCCATTCCTGAGGTAACATACTATTTTACAAAAAGAGTTTGCAAGTGTTTCTCCCCTGGCTCTTTGTCTCTCAGAGCGCTCTGCGAGCCATGCGGGGGGGATGGCATGGTGGTTTCTTGTTCCAGTACTCATCTATTTTGGCCCGGTGCAAACTGCAACCGATCACAACAATCTAAATACACTTGAAGATAAATACACTTTATACTGGACAATTGCCCCTTCTCAAATTACTAGGTGATTGTGTCTGCCAGTTCCCTCAAGGCATGGCTGTACACTGAATTCCTCCTGGGAGAGCCATAGCCAATACCCTCCAGCAAGATGGAAACTTGTTTTTCCACAGACCCCACGTTTACATGAGTAATTTTAATCATTTCTCCAATCCAACAATTATTACAATTTTCAACAAGTTTCCTCTGCAATTTCCACAACCAACTACACCATGTCTGGAATGTCTGGAATGTGTGAACTGCCTTCACACACACACACTGCTGCAGCTACAAAAGTAAAAAGCAAAGCTTAACACAGTCTGCAGATCCACCACGTACACAAGCCATGGAGAGAGAAAAAAAAAATAAAAAGCTTGGCACTGCTACAATAATACTCACATACCCATGTTCACATACAAAATCACAATGCCGGCAACCATAATGCAATACAATTATCAATAAAACACTTTTGGGAAAATGTAGAACCCGGAGGGTCTTGAATCTCTCAAGCACCCCTTTTAACAGGGACTCAAACCCCATTTCTTTTGGGGGGGCTGGTCTCAAGCACACCCTCTCTATCTTACTTCCGGGAAACACAGAACCCAGAGGGTCTTGAATCTATCAAGTATCCCCTTTAACAGGGACTTGAACCCTGTTTCTCTTGGAGGGCTGGTCTCAAGCTCCTCCTCACTGTGTTACTTCCAGGAAACATGGAACCTGCCACACACTCAGGACGTCTCCCCACTCTCGTGTGGGGTACCTACTTGGGGATCCCTTTACCCTTGCTCTCCGTACGTGATACAGACTTCT
The DNA here is from genome assembly GCA_028571105.1 of Tragopan temminckii. Lineage (NCBI taxonomy): Eukaryota > Metazoa > Chordata > Aves > Galliformes > Phasianidae > Tragopan > Tragopan temminckii. Next base: position 33,614 of record JAOWBP010063336.1, read on the forward strand.
GTCACGCTTTACCAGAGGCAATAAAAAGGAATGCCTTACCATATTCCAGGAAACTTGTGGTTGGTCCTGATGGAGTGGGGATTTGGAGCTCCCAGAGATTCACTCAGTATGTGCGCTGAACAGAGGCCCCTCCGGTCCTTCGGTCCATGAGATTTCAGTCTCACTGTTCCATCTGGGTTGCTAAAATTATCATCCAAAATCCAGGAAGAAAACTCTCTAACTCCTATGTGGTGTTAGAAAGCAACATTCCTTTTATTCCTCATGATGCGCATCGGGCGACTTGACAAGCAAGCATACCCTTTCAGAGTTCAGGTTCTACATTTATACAGTTAAGACATACATAGGCAGTACACCAGCATACATTCTTTTTCAAGGTATCACAGATATATGCTCATGTCCCTTTGGGTATGCTCAGTGGCATTTATGTAGTCAAGTGCCCACCTACTTCTGCCTCTTTTTCCACCACCAATTTCATCACTGAAATCTTTGACTCACTTCCATGAACTTATCCCCAGTTTGGAAAATTTCCATTGCTTATTAGGCCATAGTAAGCCACTTTTAAAAACAATCTATGTAGAACCCAGTGAAAATGTCCTTGCACATTTTGAGGCAAAAGACAAAAGTATTCTGTTGTGACTCCAGCACTTCTTATGAGGCAAAATCATTGAGGCAGAAGATAAAAGAATTCTATTATGTCCCCAGTGCAAAATTCTTTAGGAAAAACAAAACTGTTCACCCACTAGAGCTGAAAAGGAAAGTTTCAGAACTATCACTTATGAATTCCTTCTACTAAACTAATATATTGGTTCTTAAACTAATGTACTAATCCCTGTTGCTAAGCAAACCAACCTACATCTGGCTGGCCACAATGTACTATGAGAACTGCCCCTAGGATCCATTACAACTGACAAAGTTGCAAGAGAGATACAGCAGAGAAAAACAGAATACTTGTGGCAAGTATGCTTAAGTGATGGAGACCATATTATGAAGAGTCAGAATGAAGCAAATAGCTACTGAGCCCCATGAGTTTTCTTAAATTTAAGACAGGGGCCTGCAGATACACTTCAGTCTATCGCCAGCCACATAGCTTATAGGGCTGAGGGAATAGGCCCCATGGAGTGAAGTGAACCCCCTGTAATTCCCATCAAATCTCTAAGTCAGCTTCTCACAGTCTTCACAAAAGTCACTTGCAAACTATCATTACAGGAAGGACGGGCCCCTGATGTGCCATTATCTGTTCCATTAGATTTAACAATGCTTAAATCACTAATTAGTGGAGCCTCAACTGTCCTTAAATCCCATCTAGATGCAAAATAGAATGTGATCAAGAGACACAGAACATAATTCAGTACAAGATAACAATGCACAGAATACCTTTAATCAACTCCCTACATGGGAAGAATTAATGCATGGCATTGTTAACTACAATCATAAAATGGGCTGGGAGGATGCACTACCAGACAAAGTTTAAAGCTCTCGGGGTGGAGAACATAAGGTGGGATCTGTGGAACAGGGAACAGTGAGTAAACCAAAAGGAAATAAATTTGAAAATGTGTTAACAAGATCTTGAGGACAGAGAACCGACTTATGAAAAAGGGCATTAGCTCTGGGCATTCCCAGAGCTGCAATGTATGGTCAGCCTACTAGCATTATCTTGGGTCTGACTGAAGCATTCCAGAAATGATATAGGCATAGTGATATAGGTTGAGTAGTAGTGAAAGAAAGGAATGTATGTCGACCTCCTCAACACCAGTTCAGAGAAAGTGAAATAATCCGTTCATTCCCTAAGAGAAAAATTGAAGGGCATGAAGCCAAAAAAAAAAAAAACAAAAAACCAAGTAATGGCCGGCTAGCAATTGGGTCTGCTTGTCTGACAAGTGGAGACATATCAATGGATAAACTATGATGGCTCATATATATTGAAACCAATCAGTCCTCAAAGACAATTGGTGAAATTTCCAATAGACATGGGAGCCCAAATTTCAATATTAACATAGCAAGATGCCAAGAAGTGTAATCTGGATGGTAAACGGTTAAGATTACTGGTGTGAATGGCACGAGTGCTGTTGTCAATCCACTAGGGTCAATTTATAACTCCCAGGTGAGAAATGTGCATCATCTACTCACTTTGCAATTAAAGACCATCATGAAAATATTTTAGGATTTGATGTCCTCAATGGGTGAATCTAATGCCTGTCAAAAGGCAGTGTACATCTTTTGGCTCAAATAACAATCTCGAACCCCACAGGAATAGCGGTGCTGCAGTGTGTACGGTCCACACAGCCCCAGCACTCCCTGAATCTAAGATCACTAACGTACTGCAATACTCTATTTCTACTGCAGTATGAAAAGCGATTTCTGAAGATATAGCAGATTGAAAGAAAAACTAATTGCCTCCAGAACTTGCTCCCCATTTAACTTGCCTGTCTGGCCAGTCCAGAAAGCATATGGGAGGTGACGATGAACAATCAATTACTGGCACCTAAATGCTAATACAGCCCTTCTATCTGCTGCCATCCCAAACACTGCCAACAGCTACTTTGCAACCAGCCACACAGTCATGGATGACAGCTTTAGATGTAAAGGATATGTTTTTCACAGTTCCCTTGCAGGAAGATTAATAGAAGTTTGCTTTCACTTGGGAGGGAATACAATATATCTTTAACAGACCCACACAGGGGTATAAACATTCTGCCACAATTGCTCGTGCTGGACTCACTGAACTTTTATAGACAATCTCACTTCCTCAGATTGATATATAGATTATATTCTTCTAGGAGGGACTTTGAAGTGGCAGCACTAGTATGGCAAACACTAGACAAAGCAGGAATTGAGATTCCACCTGGAAAATGTAAGGGACCAAAAGTAAAGAAGTAAAAATTTTAGCCATTCGGTGGATAGTAATGCAATAATTCCTCCAGATACTCTACGGAAAATTGTAGAGCTCAATCAAGGAAGGAATTACTACAGTAACTTTAGGGTATTAGAGGAAACGTACCTGCATTTTCTATCATTTCCTGTCTATTATACTCACTCCTACGGAAAGGCAAGCCATGGGAGAGGAAATTAGAACATAGAGAGGCAGTTAAAACTGAAGAGTTAAAAATATATCAGTCACTAGGCCAATACATACCTTCAACACTGCTATAGCAGAATGGGGTTTTGTTGAACATGCTACTTACTGTAACCTGTCCCAAACTGGCCCCAGGGGGCCAAAAAGGTCTTTACTGTTTTGTTCAGCCACATTTAAAGAAACAGAACAACAATATTCTGAATGGGAAAAAAAGATTTCTATCTTTAGTCTGAGCAGTTAAGCAAGTTGAGAAAATATATCAGGAAGAGCCTGTACAAATCAGAATGGAAGTAATTCTGAAGGGGACTGCTCCCTGAGAAGGAAGTGCACAAAAATACACCATCCAGAAATTAGCTGAAAGACACAGTAAAGTTTTCAAATTTTAGATGCATATAAACACCTATCTTTAGCATTACAGCTACCTTTAAGCCTTCACCAATTGAAATGCACCTTACCGAGGCATACCAACAGAAAACATTGGTTTACAGATGCCTCAGCCAATAGGGAAAATGGCAGACGGCAATATAAAGCTGCTGCATTGGATATTACCATTGGGAAGCAAGTAATAGAGGAATGTGAAGGTAGCACACAAATAAGAAAAATAAGAGCAACTGTCCTAGCAGCACACAATGGAGCAAAAATCATATATGTAGATTCTTATACTACGTGGGCTTGTGACATACAGCGTCTCTGTCAATGGGAAGCCCTGAACTGGGGAGTAAATAGATCCCTAGTATGGAGGAAAAAGAATTGGCATTTATTACTAGACATGGCCAGGAAAACACCTTTTAATATCAGATGGGTAAAAGCCCATGCAAAGGATAATCAGCCAGCCACAAAATAGAATATAACAGTGGATGAGTTAACAAAAGTTAGGAAAATTATCTTAGATCATAAGTGGTATCAGTTGGGAGAATGGTTACATCAGAACTTAGGTCACACAGGCAAGGAAGCACATAGCTGCACAGAGTAGAGGCAAACCTATAAACAGGAAAACTCGTGAAGTTATTCTAACAGAATGACCTCAGTGCAGATTGAAACTGCAAGCAGATCATCCTACTAAGGTACCATCCCTACACATCAGTGAGGGAAAAACCTTATGGTCTACAAGGCTAATCATGACTAACACTGGACCACTCAAATCCTCAGCAGGCTATTGGTATGACTTTACAGAAGTGGAAATAGCTTCTAGCTTCCTTGTAGCAACCAAGCATCAGAAAGCACATGGGCAAAATACAATTAGAGGATTAACATCCGAGTTTAAAAATTTATCTACCCCTGATGCCATTCAAAGTGACAATGGCTCCCATTTCTCATGCAAGGGAGTACAGGACTGGGCAAAACAAGAGGGAATCAAATGGGTATTTCACATTTCACACTGTACACCAACATGTACACACATGTACACCAATAGCTAAACTGGGAAGGTGTGAAGAAAGTAGAGAATGGCAGCCTATCTCCCATGGATTCCACCTTTGAGATTTTTGAGTCAGCTTTGTCACTGTATTGCACGCTCTTCCTTCTCTCAACGTCATTACCACCTCAGCAGAGGAAGCCTTCCAAAGTAGTATGTCTGGAAAAATGTTGAAGTATTGTCTGTATGGAATGAGAAAGTTGAAGGGAAGATGATTTGATGAGTAGTTCTAATCTGATACCTAGAGCTTGAGACAAGCTAAACAGAGTAATAAACCAAGTTGTGCAGAGGGAGAAAGTATGCGTTGGAGAAGCAATCAAGGTGATAAAACAAAAAATAAGGAAAATGACCAGAAAAATAAAAAAAGATTGTGATAAAAGCTGTCTGCTTAAATCTTGCACAACTGAGAATGCCCAAGTTACAGAGGTTTTCAAAGGCTTATAGCAAACAAATTTACAATCTCTCCCCCTGCATGGTCCTGATACAAACATACTCCACTCTAAAACCTCATTACACTAAGCATATCAGAGTTTTGCAAATGTTCAATTTCTGCAGCCAGCACAAAAACACAATTCCAGTTAAGAGGAAATTCAACAAAAGTGGGAACTGTTAATGACAGCTCTTCCTAACAATCACAGCATAAGTGTACTAATATCAAAGATATATTAGCATGCTGTTTCCACTGTACTGTTTAACAATCGAAAAGTAACATACAAGTTATTAATATCAAGGTATTGATATCTAGTATACAAATCCAACTGATAAGTCAAAGGAACAAAGGAAAGACAAAAAGTAGTAAAATTTAGCATGTTATTAGCACATTCTTGACCTCTGCTCTTTAATGAAGAGATGGACTGTAAGGAGGCAAATCCCTCTCACTGAAGAGATAGATTAAATGAGTGCAAGAGCCAAGAACCTATTGATTTTTTTTTTAAATACATGCTTCAAGTAATTACATTATAGAACTAGTATTGATAGATGTCTAATTCTTTACAGTGTTTCACTAACAACAAATGTAAAGAGATACATGCAAGATCTATAGCCCATAGTTTTAAAGATTAGCTCATTTCAGAAAAAAGTATTTTTAATTTACATGTTCATGTCCATAACTGCCAAACAGCTCAAATCCAAACATACATTATCTTAACAAAGAATCTCCAATACATAAATAGAGGTGCAGATCTGCTTTTCCCTAGCAGTCACCGATGTTATCAGGATAGAACGGTTTTCCTTTAAAAACTCATGAAAGACCTGTACTCTCAGCAACATGACTGATAAAATCAAAGGCCTGATCAAGGGCTTCCAAGGCATCTGGGAAAATTGCTAATAGAAAGGATTTCAGAATTCTTAGGAATGAGATCTCTGAAGGAATAGAATGTGAGTGTAATGGAAAATATCCAACAGGTTCTGGCTCAGCTGCATAAAAACTGCAAGATCAACAGACTTCTGAAGTTAACCAGCACTTGAAGAAAGGCTATTACAGAAGACATCAAGAAGAACTGCAAATGCTCATGAATTAGAACATGTAACTTTTATTCAAATCTTGATGTTAGTGAGATGGTGTTCATTATGACTGTTAATCCAAGCCTGGACATGATCCCATTCTACATTGCTGCTGGTTAATCCTTTCTTTCCTCCACTATGGAAGGGACATTATCAAGAAACAAGTGTCCCCAAAAGAGGGAGAATATGTCTCCTACTGGTGAAAAAAACAAAAAAAAAAAAAAACAGAACAACCTAGAGAAACAAATCACTGAAATGTTAGTTGCTTTCCCCCAAAATTGAGTATCAGAAATTCAAGCAATCATCATAATAAAAATCTCTGCAACTAAAATTTATCTAGCTTCCTTGATATTTGCATTATAGATGCACTGAAAACTAGGCCATGAGTGCCAAACTCATCTTTTGACTTTGGAAAAGGCCTTTCCAGATCAAGAAGCAAGATGCAGTGTTCTAGAGCTGGAATCTAGTTACTGTTACCTTTCTTGCAGGTGGAGGAGTTCAGTCTCCGCAACTGTTGATCCAGTATCTTTCACAAGCAGTACATTCCTGTGGAAATATTTCACGTGGAGGAAAAAATGTGCAAAAGTTTAGCAAAGTAAAACTGCAGCTTTTTCTGTCTACTATCTCATGAGATAACGCTTTCATATTCATCATTTAGTAAACAAACATTTCCACTCAGGCATGCACAAAAATTCCTACATATTACAGTTGCACTACTCCTCCCGCATATTGCTGTTAGGATGGGTGGCGAAAGCAACAAATATTTGTGTTGCCACTGTTGGCCTTCTGATTGTTAGATTAATGGGAAAATATAAACACTAGCGTTCAAAGTTTTCTCCTGAAATTCAAAAAATACAATTTTTTTGCTTAATACACAATGCCATTGAGCAGACAGAATCCAGACAATAATTACCAGCAGACAATACTTTGCACAGTATTAGTGAGAAAAAGGAAAAAAAACTATACACATGTCCTTGGGCAAACCACACTTCTTAAATTTATAGCTGCACAGTCCCATTCATCATCTTGGTATAACTGAGTCAACTTGACTCCTGGACTCCCACTACACTGATAAGACAGAGCTGAATGAATGTATACACTATACACTATATAGAACCTGTATATAGCTTCTGCTCAGTCTTCTCTCCCTGCTTCATGGCAGCTTCCTGTTTCATCCATGTAACACTGTGTTACATGGATGTATTCACCTGTCCAGCTCCTTTCTCCCCAAGATGTAAGTATTCAATGACACTGATTAACTAAGTATCAAGGAAGCTTAGTCCACCATACATAAGAAATATGCATAGCAAAAACGTGTCACAGACAAAAGAGCAACAACAACTGGATTATTGTTTTCGTCTCCAACAAGCACCATTTTGCACAAGATATTATCTTCATTAATCTTTATATATAATTCTATATTATTATCTATATAATTCTTTATATAATCCTATATATTCCCCAAAAACTATTAATGTAGTAAGTTACCAATATATATACATTTTCTGATTACAATACTTTATTCCCAAAAATTCCAATGACCCCTAACAAAACTCCATTCCTGTTCCAATCCTATGTTAAAATATAACTGTATTGCAATCCGCCTAAAACAAAAAATCAGTCCTTAACTTTTACAGGTCGTATGCTAAACCACAGCTCTCCGATCATCCTAATTGCCTTTCTCTTGGTCCATTCTGATAGATCTGTGTCCTTCTTACCTTAAGAGGCCCTACTCTAGGCCTCATGAGAGCAGTGTATAGGCAAATTATCACCTCCTTTGCTCTGCTAGTCATGCTGCTTTTGATGCAGCCAAAGATACTGGATTTCTGGGCTGCAAGCACACATGGCTGGCTCACATTGAGCTTCTCAGCAACAAACACAGTAGATTAAAGAGTATTCCTATTCAAATGACCTCAGCTCTAAGAACCATTTTAGCAGCACTCTTTTTAGTAAGTTACGCGTACAGAAGAACATCAAAGAGTTCCGAAAGCAACAAAGAAGGTTCCTTTGCATGCAGCACTTTCAAAGTCCCTCTTCTTCACTTTCTCCCAGCAGCATCAACAAGCGTCCAACTGAGACCTGACTTTGAATACAGCCTTGTAGTTCCTACACATTTTGACTGCTTTTCCTTAACAATTCTGCTTCCCATAGGAATGGACAACAGAAAGACATATGTAACTCCCCAAATGCATTTCTTTCCAAACCAAAACCCAAATCTATTGCTGAGACAGACTACTACATGTAACTGCATCTAGCTAATGCCTCCAAGTAACAAAGCAGACAAGCAGAAATTTACATATCACGAGCCCTTCCTCCTCCACAACCTAGACAGAGTTTAGTATGCTGACATACTACTATCCAGAACATATACACTAGTAACATTTAGACCGTTTCTTAAATGGCACATAAGGGAAATGCAGAAGTGTCCCCAAAATGGTCTTGCTTAAGTTCACTGTAAATGATAAATTTTCTGTCAATCTAAGCCATAATCCACTTCTCCAGAGTAAGGAACTTGTCCTTTCCTCCCTTCACATATACACCAAGCCTTCCTTGCCCATGGAAGTGTATGAATAAGAATGGGAAATACTGTTCATGCCTCCTCTTCAAATCTACATCAGATGAGAGTTACAGAGAATGTAGTGCTTTGCTATGTTTATGTAGCAGAAAAAAAATACCATCATGTATTAACAATCACATGTAAAACTGTGGAGGATTTGCAAAAGTGCTCTTAAATTCCTGCATGTCTTACATCCCCTCAAAAATATTTCCTGAATAGCTGACTAACTCACCTAAGACAGTCTCCCTGTTCATTAAAAAGTCTTACATACATTTCTATGCCCATACCATGGTTTTCTAGAACTGCTATGAAGCAAAAGCTTACAGGTTCAGGTCTCCCCTATGAAGACAGGCTGAGGGAGCTGGGCTTCTTCAGCCTGGAGATGAGAAGGCTGTGAGGAGACCTCATTGCAGCTTTCCAGTATTTAAAAGGAGATCATAAACAGGAAAGGAATCAATTTTTAACTCGAGATAGCAACAGGACAAAGGGGAACGGTTTTAAGGAGGGAAGGTTTAGATTGGGGAAGTTCTTTACAGAGAGTGGTGAGGTGCTGGAACAGACTGCCCAGAGAGGCTGTGGATGCTTCGTCCCTGGAGGTATTCAAGACCAGGTTGGATGGAGCCCTGAGCAACTCAGTCTAGTACCAGATCTGGAGGTTGGTCGCCCTGCCTTTGTTAGGAGGGTTGGAACTTGATCCTTGGGGTCCCTTCCAACACAAGCCATTCTATAACTCAGGCCTAGATGGCCAACTGTTCTTATCAAGAATTACTGTCATTTAAGCTCAGTTCAGTAACACCTCTAATTCACATGATCACCCATTCTAGCAGGCAGGTGCTACAGCTAGTTTCCATATAAACAGCTCTGTATCAACATTCAGCTCTCTTTCTTGATATCCAGTTTCCAAAAGCTAGCATACCTATGATACATTATGTATGGAAAAGTCTGGTGAGATTCCTCCTTATAACAAAAGCTGGGAATGCTCAAGATCAGCAAAAGCTGTTTTACAGCCTCATCTCATCTCTGATGACAGACCAACACAATGACATTCAGACAACTTCGCCTCTGCCACCAGAAGCAGCTTTCACATCTCTGCTGTCTGCCTGGATTTAAAAACTTGCTCTTAGGACTTCATCAGCCACACAGATTTTGTTCATGGTTATATTTAACTGGACACTTTCCAATCTATCCAAAATATTTTTCACTTTCTGTGTTTGATCTGCTTCCAATCCGCATTAACTCAGTTCTGAAATCTCCAGCCTGAGGTTCACACATTACTTTTAAAGACTGTATGAGAAATAAGAAGCTATGAAGAAAAGCACACCAGTGTTCAACAGTCCTAAAAGATACCTAATGTGTTCCAGAAACTATGTGGTGTCCTGGTGTGAGAGATGACATGTAGTTTTTGCATAAGTAATAGAATGTTGTACGAAAGGGGCATACTTCAGAACCCATGACACAAGATAAGTTTCTGTCTGTGGTTAAAGAATAGGGCATGCACATTCTGGAGAGATAAAAGGAGAGTCTGCATGCTGTGTTAATTCATGTCTCTTCTCCCCTGGGGAAACTGCAGTGGGGAGTTGAGGGGGTGACCAACGGTAAGGACTGTAAAACATACACCTGCAGCCAGAACTGTGCAAGAAGAAATGAACTTACCTGGCAAGACATGGTGGAAGACACTGGCCTGGCGACTATACTGTTTTTGAACTTATGTATGTTGTAACTGGCTAATGGCTGGTATACCCACCTAAAAAGGCATTTCTTTTCTTTACTTACCAGTTTGGAATTACTGAAATGACTAGTTAAAATAAAAAACAGGTCAGGATTCAGAAACGGTGGGGAAAGATTCAAAGAGAATCATTATGCATAGGAAACATTATATATGAATTTTGAAAAAAATCGATCTAGTTCCATTAGAATAAATGCACACCACTGTGTCCTAGTGCACAGAATTAGAATGGCTCAAGGATACCGTTTAGACTTAGAGCCAAGTCTATTCATTTGTTACAAGTGAATCCCTGCAGTTGTCCTTAAATCTCAACTGACCATCATGCACTACAAGAAAATCTTGATTTCCTAAAGTGTCACTAGAATATGAAGCTGGTTGCTTATTATATAGATTTGTAAGCTATGCTTCTTGCACAGAAAGAGCGCATATGGGCAATACTGGGTTATAAGATCTTCATGTTCAGATGACTTCAGGCTTTAGATGCAGAGGAAACAACATTTGATGTGAAATGCCCTATATACACATACATAGTGCCAGCTACCACCAAGTAGTACTGTGATAAACAACTGAAGAAGAACAAGAAGAAGATCTGTAAGAATATAAAGTACATAAAAGAATCACCCAAAAGGTAGCATTCCCAGATGGGCAAAAAAAGGAACTATCTAAAAAGCAGATTGGTTGTCAGCCCACAAGGTTAACCACTGGCTAGCAGTAAGGATACCTTTTTCCTCTCATAAAATAAAAATCCATAAATAAAGTCTGTAGAATTATCCTCATTAATTCTTTGGTTTTAAAAATAGGTTAAAACAAACATGTCATCAACAGCATACATAACTTGGACTTATCTTCCTGTGAGACAGACAGATTGCTAGACTAGATTAATTCCTTCCAGACTTACTTTTCAGTGCACTAAAGATGTGGCAATTTTAGGTAAGTTTAATTTTTTAAATAAAGTACTGTGCCTTAGAGAAACAGTGGGGAAACTAGAATGTGGAATGCGTTATCAAAGACCACAACAAGAACATCAGGTAACCAAATACCAAATCAGACAGCCCTGTGTTTCTACTGTATTATACCTAGTCTTTTAATTATTTTAATTCAGTAAATTAGGCTCAGCATTAAAAGAGACAACTCACAGACTCTGTATCTCTCCTCCTCCCCCCTTACTCTGGTTAATATTTTGCAATCCATGTAGATGTCTTAGGTCACAGTCACACGAGTTTCTTCTGCTGTTGCTACTGCCACCTAGCACTTTCATCATTCTGCTGCAGCAGAAGGGCATACGGAAGAATTTCTTGTTTGGCACTCACATAATCAAAACTGCAGTCCATGGAGTGGTGACATGTGAATTCCTCATTGAACAAAGAAGTTCAAGATGCACTGTGATGTGCACTGTCTTTTGGGATGAGAAAGAGGTGATCTTTCCAGATTTCCTCGAACCTGGACAGACTACTGATGGTGACAAAGTTGAAAAATGGCATTTTGACGCTGTGAATTTGCTCTATGAGTCAGTGTTATTGTGCTCTTTACATCTGTGGTTTCCTTGGATATAAACCTATGTTGAAAAAACATCTGAAATGAGTACTAAATCTTTACACATGTCATGGGAAATAAAATACCACAACAGGAAATTTGGGAGCCTGTATGAAGTCATGTATTCCAACTGTGTAATATTTATCACTGTGTATAAAGTACGGATTCTCCTCTACACATTAAAGAAAAAAAATCTTGAAATTCTCATCATCTTTAAAGTGGTTTGAGAATAAGGAAGGGAGTTAACAGAGAAGGATAAAGTGAACAAGTTCTTAGGTCTATCAGTGAAGACAACATAAAGTGCATTCCTCATCCTTCACAAACAGAAAGAATCAGCCCCCCATCTGTCTTCTTCACTGGATTCTGCTCTACTGAATTCTAGAACTAAAGTATTACAGGTATCTACATGAGAGGACTTCTAATCTGTCCTCATTTTTGTCTCATCTGAGTAAAGCAAAGGACACTGACAGATTTCTTAAAGGTCAACCTGTAGAACAAGGGGAAATAAAGAAGAAAAGTATAATTTTATCTAAATTACAATGTTAAATAAATCATTCAGGAAGTTTGACCAAAATGGACCAATAGGGAAAACGAGAAGAGAGGAAGGCAGACAAGTTACCAAACTTATGAAGGTTACAATTAGACCAGAAAAAGTCAATTTACCTGACAACAGGTGGTTTTAGACGTCACCAAACTGCCGCGTTTACCATTTTACCCACTTGCATTACTGAGAGGAAAAGTTTAGGAAGGAACATTCTCAAGGACTTTTCATAAGTTCTCATTCTTGCCATCAGAAAGGGGAGAAGGAAAGATTTTCTCTGACTTGTTTGACTTTTTTGGTTCCTGAAAAGTTTTGCAGAGAACAGTAAGAAAGTGCACACTGTTAGAAAATATTTGTTAAAAAAAAAAAAAAAGAGGGAGAATAAGTCACACAGAATAGAGCAACAACAAAACCCATCCAAAATTCATGCATCAAATTTCTGCCATCACTTTAAATGAATAAATAAAATAAAATCTTTTCAACTAAAAACAGAAATATGAGAGGCCAGCAAGATCCACCACAAGAATACTCCAAAAGTCACCCTCAAAACAAAGAAACAAAGAAAATCTGGTTTATAAATACTGCAGTTTATAGTACTTTATGAAGATTTATGAAACCTGCAGTGTTTATTTTAAAACAGCTCCTAGAACAGTGAAAAACTTAAAAATTAAAAAAGACAGTAGCAACAGAGGTTACCTGTCTGAGCACCTACAATTCCACAGAGAGAACAGAAGTGGGTCGTTTATCTTGCACCAGCCATAATGCCCATAAACCTCAAAAAGAGTGAGGCGTGAGAAAGATATTGTACATGCAAATTGTTTTCATGAAGTCTTTCTAAGCCCCTAGGGTCACTTATATATGTAAATGACAGATTTCCACAACAAAAGGGAGAAAAGATTTAGCAAGTGTCACTGGTGTCATGTGTTGGATTTTGAAGTCCAATATAATATCTTAAGAAGTATCCTTTGCATCTGAAGTACACTGGTGCTCCAGAGGATACTTCCTGAATAAGTATCTCACATGAAAGATAGCTCACAAAGTAGAAGAAAATGCACAAATAGTGACAACTAGTTCAGAATAAGAAGTTTTAACAGTCCACATACTCATCAAGCATTGACCTTCTATTATTGCATTATGAATGATGTGGTGTAACACTGAATTACAATTTTTTTTATAAAACACACGAAAGCATTAAATACAAATCTTAAGATACAATCCATACATTGACATAGCAAGACATCAATTAGAAACGTTAAATTGAACAGAAGAAAGTCTCCACTGTTACAAAAAATAATAATAATAATAATCAGATGTAGTTTAAGAAACTTATTGTTGCAAGAAAGTTTCTAACTGGCTTTTTCAAAATTAAGAAATACAGAAATATTTCTATCACTGTAAGATATATTAACACTATTATAATCCAGCTGTATATTGATTACTTTTTCAGCATAAAATTCCAAACTCAACTATGCAGGTAGTTTTAGTGCAACTGTATGAAAGTTTAGCATGTGTTTTTCAGCATACAGAAATGAAGGAAATACAGCATATAAAGCTGAGGTCCGTAAAGTTCACCTTCAATGGGAAATACTGGCCTGATTACAACAGGTCACACTTGGATAATCGTTGTCTTTTTTTTTTTTTTACTTAAGTAAAAGCAGGAACCTTCCTCTGCATCGCATATCATTTTGTACGTTTCACTATTTCAAAAGCAATGGATAAATAGTGAGTAAATACATCAGACAAGTGCATTAGTACCAGTAAATCTTCAAGTAGGGTTTTCATATGCAACTTCAATAACCTACGTATGAACAAACATATATGATGTTTCAAATATTGCCTCCTTTCCTGATCACTATGCAGACTTATCTCCAAAATTGCTTGGAAGCACCAACCACGGAGGAGTATCTTATCACAAAAGAACCAAATTGTAAGTTTCTCAACCCACTGTTTGTCAAAAAATCTCATGGTTATTTACTACATCTATTTTATTATGGTAAAATGTCATCTGGATATTCTGAAAGAGTGAGAGAAATGTAAAGTTACTGTGTAACACAACATTTCTCCACAAAATAGAATACAGCCTTAAAAAACAGCCCAGAATGTTCAGTTACCTGTTCTTTTGCCTTAGAGATATTATAGTGACAGAAGTACAGAGGTCCTACTATACCAGCTAGCATATGCTGACTCCCTGTTTCTATTCCACATTTGCTTTATGTGAGCCACAGCTGAAAAGGTGAAGACTGACCCATCAGTTTCTCAACGAGTGCAAGCACCTACCAATACAAAGAAAAAGAAAAACAAACAAAAAAAAGAACCAACATCCAAAGTCCCGTGGGATAAACACACAAGGGGAGAAGAGTTTCTGAAGAACAGTGTACTGCTCAGTGACCAGAAAATCAGCCTCCTTTTGCGTTCTGTGTTTCTGCAGCTCTTCATAGAAGTTAAAGACCTTTATATTCTTCAGATACAACCTGTGTACTTGAAGGTTTAGGAAGAAAAGACTTGACAATATCCAGACTGCTGAGCCCCCTTTTGTTGCTGGACTAACTAGTCCACTTCTCCTGCTTAATACCACAAGTCAACCTTACACTTGATTTTAATAATAATATTTAATTCTGCAAAAAAAAGAAAAAGCCATTTTATTACACTCCTTTTAAAATTAAAAAAAAAAAAAAAAAAGAACTGTACAAAGAAGCATGACCAAACCTCCACGAAAGCAGGTTAATACTGTTCTGTTTATTGCCTCTTGAAGACTCTCTGCATAGTGTCCATGAGTTGTGTTTAAGGTCCAAGTGAAGATAAAACAGCAGAGCAGCAAAGAGGTGAAGAGGGGCCGCAAAGGTGGGCAGTGCAGAGCCTCAGAGGGTACATGGGACATGCTTCATTAAAGTATCCAGGAAACAGCAGCATTGCACATACACAACCCCCCTCCAAACAAATCCTACTTTCACAAGATTGTTTTTCAATTGTAAACGTTTTACTTTGTGTATTTAAAAAAGAGGCTTATTTATATATATATAGTTCCAGGGCTTTTTGATCCCAGAAAACTGGGAATGGAATGAGAACAGAGGGAGGAGAAGGTGGAAGAAAAGGGGGGGGGGGAACGACTGAATAACTGACTCAATATCTCTGTTCTGGTTATATGTTATCCAAAACAGCTCAAGGCTAACGAGAAAATGCACAGCCAGAACAACTAAGAAAAATCAGGCAGCCTAGAAAAAAATTAGGATCGAAATAGACAAAACTCAAAAAGAAATGAGACAAAGCAAATGTGCATTCACAAACACACACAAGTGTGTGCGTTCACACCACATACACATAAGAGTATAGAATCAATTTGTTAAGTGTTTATGGACCTAGGTTATACTTTTTTAAATTATTATTATTCTGGCTGAGCTCTCTTCCCTTTTTTTTTTTCCTTTTTTTTTTCTTTTTTAAAATATAATTTGCTGCATGTTTGCCAAAGAATTGAGAACTTCTCAGTTATGCACTTTGGATTTCTGATAACATCAGCTTTTAAATATTCTCAATGGGAAAAAGCAAGCCTTCTAAGTATTGTATGAACTGCAACTTTATTCTAATGTACCTCTAGATTTCTAATCACTTTTCACCAACTTTTCACTTCTCCACATCTTATCACATTTCTCCCCCATAAAAAGCAAAAAATATACCCCTCCCACTAAAAAAAAAAAAACACTAAAAAAAAACAAACAAAAAAACATAGTACAGACTTTAACTCAGTGTTTTCTTAGCAAGTAGTCTGCAGTGTTTTCACTTTGGCCACTGTTATAGACGCAGGCATAGAGAAGGGAGTGTTGGACTAGTATGTATTAAAAAAAAAAAAAAAGGAACATTAACATTGCAGATCTCTCTCAAAATGACTAAAACACTAACAAATACAAGCCAATGCACATTTTTTTTTAAACTAGTGTAATTTCTTTTCACATTGGATTAAACATTATTTTGTATACCAAACATTACAGTGCTGTTTAACTCCTCCAATCATGCAAAAAATAGTTAAAATGTGCCACTTCTACCACAATACAATATGACCCATTCCCCTGCATACCTCCCAAACTCAGGATTTGAAGTGAAAAATCTGAGGTACTAGAAATCCTCTTTCAAATGCCTTATAAAGAAAAACAGACACAAATCTGACAGTTAATATCAAGATGGCACTAATTTGAGACTTGTACAGAAGCTCACATTAGGGCAACTGACACTCCTCTCTGTCTCAACATTTGAAAGGCCACATCCTGTAAGGTCTGAAAGAGATGATTCCAAAACTATGCTGAATTTACTACAAGAATGGGAACAGTAGGTATCCCGGAGTTTTAAATACCTGGCATTTAACACCTTCAACTCTCACTGACAATTAAAGGCAGTCAGCAATTTACAAGATCAAGCCTTAGAGAGCACAAGAGAGTTAACTGCTGCATTAATTCACAAAAGTTTCTAGAGAGCTGCCAGAACTTTCTGAAAATCTTCCAGTTAATCATATTTCAACACTTTCCTGTGAACACCCATGCACTGCAATATGTTGCAGAACCAAAGCAGCATCCAAATAAAACTCCCATTTAGACTGTAAATTAAACATCAAACATCTTCATTACAACAACAGTGCTGAAGAATTATCACAATATTATGTTCTGCAAAAAAACAGAGGCAGCAGTCACAAAACACACACCTTCTAATCTTGCTCTCTTGACTGATTCTCCTTTCCTCATTTCTCTGAGTTTCTCTAATAAACAGCACTGCAAGATGGTTTCAAAGAAAATTTTACAAGAGAGTTCTGTTGGTCATCTATTTACATGTGGCATCATTCCACAAGAAGTTTGATCTCATTGGCTAATAGCTGGTTCATGTTGAATAGAGCCCCCGGGAGCTTGGTGAGCAACTCTCTCTCCGTGGTCTCAGGGTCGCTGTCGACAGAGCTGGAGCTAGCACTCATATTGTCGACAACGGCACTAGCTGGAGGGCCCAGCTCTGGCTCGCTAGTCTCGCTTGCCGTGGACACCACAGAGAGTAAGGACATGCGCCGCGTCAAGCGACCGGGGGTTAGGAGAGAAGTGGCATAGTCCGCTATGATACCAGCTACATCTAGATTACAAGCCTTGTCAAAGGCAATGAAACCTACATTTGCATTGGCCTCACAGACGTAGAATGAACCGTCGTCCTTCATCAGTAGGTCAATGCCACACACGTCCATCCCCAGGATGTTGGACACTTGGATTGCCAGTTGCTTGCCTTGTTCACTCAGTGAGCACATCATCCCTACACCACCTGGAAAAAAGTGAAAAAACTCAGTGTCTATTCTGGACACAGATGACCAACATACTTCTTGCCTGGCTGGTGCACTTCAGTTGAAGATCCAAAGCAAGCCTGCAAGCATAGGGATGATAACTCAAAAAGCAACCTTTTGCCACAATAACTGATCATAACTTGAAACCTAGCAGGACTTCAAAAGATTCTGCAAAAGGTAGAGGCTTGCTATATGTATTCGTAAGTTATCACAATAAATCATCCAAGAACCAAATGTTCTTGATGAGAATACAGATCTACCAGATAGAATTGTGGGGGAAGAGGGTTAGGACATTTTTATTTCTTGTGTCTCTCACGGTTTGCTGTCATAAGTTACTGTCTCTAAAGAAAGAATTCCGGAACACTGTACCTCAATTCATCTAGTACACAGACCATCATCTAAGTACTAAATGACACAAACTTCATTTATCATATCACTTAAGTTTAAAAATATAAAACTACACTAAAAACATTTAGCAGAAAAATCTTTCAGGCTGCATTTCCCCAGCATCAAAAAGTAGTAACTAAAATCTCTAATGCATTTTGACTTGCTAAAACTGTACTGTACATGAAGACATTTCTTCCAATCCCTGCTGGGGTCAGTTTCAGTAATTTCAGTGAAGTTACTAGCCAGGAACCCCAACTCTCCTTTTTCCTTTTACCCTTTCCTGGCCTACAAAAAGTGATGCAGAAACACAGATCTAAGTATACAACAATCAGTGTAGTGAACTTCCTCACAGACATGGTTTTTAGGGAAAAAAAGTTGCAGGGAAGAGACTGACAAACTTAAGGCAGCACAAGCAGCTGTAAAATGCAACTCAGCTGTTGATTGCCTTAAACAGTTTTCTCTCTTAGTACTCTTACTCTTTTCCAAATTGGTGGTCTCGTTTTTTCTCTGGTTTCCCATTACCTTTTTTTTTTTTTTCCTACTCCATTGCATCATATGCTCTGTTTGTGCTCTTAGAACTTCCCATTCCCTTTTATCTGTCCTATTCATCTAATGCTTTGGGCAGAGATAGTTTCTGATTATAGGTTTGTGTGATGCGTATTTCACTTAGTTCTTGCTCTCACGTTTCCTCTGTAAACATCTAAAGGTAAACACAGATAACACAAAATAAAACTTTCAGTTTATTGCAATTGGGTTTGTCCTTTTTCTGAATTCAAGTATTTTGATCAAAACTATGAACAAAACTTTTCCTACCAAGTGAGCAGTTACTCTGCATTCTCCCATCTGTAGAGCAACGGAGCATGGTGCCCACCACACGGCCTCCTACTACGATGACACGTACATCCTTGCCATGGGACTCCTTAACATATTTTTGAAATAAGTATGGGGCATCATGACGGATCAAATGGCTCAGGTCTGCCAGATGGTGCTTGTCTCGGGCCAGGAACACAGCTTTGCCTGTATAAGAAAAGGATGGATTGTAGGATTGGAAGAAGCTACTAATTCGTGCTGACTCAGTGAGTCAACACAGAGAAGTAAGACCTCTGACCACTATGTTGCTCATTCTTACATGCACAATCTGTAGTTTATGTGCATTTACAAATTCTTCTGTGCACATCAGTATTCCAGTGCTTCAGTGCTTTTAAGCGTTCAAGTACTGAAAGAATAGAGGAGCCATGAGGAGAGTATAAAAATAAATAAAAAATAAAAGTAAACAAACAAACAAAACCAAAAAACTTTAGATAAAGGAGATGTTTTTGCAATTTCAGTCTGTTTTGGGGTGGTAAAGTTAACAAGTCCTTAATGAGAGAAAAAGGGAAAAAATACTACAAAAGCAGTAGACATTTAATTAGACCCACAGTCTACATGTTTGATACAGCAAGAACTAATCACATGAAACTGCCAAACAAAAGGTTGCTAGGAGCTCTTAAGTGACTGGTGTGTTATTGCAAAGCTGCTGCACTACCAGGAAGTTGCTGAAAGCTGCTCTTCCCAGTACTTCTAAGAACTCAGAACTCCAGAATGAGGCTTAGCTGTGAAGAAACTTAGTTCAGAGCAAAATATTACACTCCGAAGTATCCAAGATAAGTTTAGCTGAACATTCCACAAAACATAAATGCTATGTACTGTAATTTTGAAAAAAACCTCTTTAGCTCTTCAGAAATTACTGGCTTTTCTGCCAGCAAACTTAGCAAAGATTTGTTTTAAGTTCAAACACATCATTTCATTCTCCTTCACTTCTAATGCACAAAGCCGTCTCTATTCTCATCCAATTTTACTAATACAAATGAAAAGCATTTGAGGAAGACTCCATCACTTCCATCTCTTTTCTAGTCTTACAAGAAGTCATCCGCTTCCATCTTTAGCTATTTCTCCTAATTCCTCTCCCACTTCGTTAATGACTCATTCGTGTCATATTAAATGTATGTTTTGCAATAAGGCTACACTGATTTTTTTATGGCACAATTGTCACTGAGTTACGCTGCAATATTAAGAAAATGCAAAAACCAATTTATAAACTGCCTATTCTAAGAAAACAGAATTGCAACTGTAGCAGACCTAGCAGAAATAATGTGCTAAGAATTCCAGCAAGTGCTCAACTGGAGAAGTCTGTGCTTTCTCAGGGTTTAAGTCCTTCACAGCACAAAATGCTGCTTGAGGAACACGGAATTTTTTATAAGAATCAGCAGCAGAACGTAGACTTAAAAGTAGGACAAAAAAGCAAAATCTTCCACGTGATCTCTCCCATGCCAAAGTTTAGCTCTCCTACAGGTAGTTACTCCTACTGTATTCCTAGAACTGGACAGAATGAATGATGCTTTGAAGGAGAACTAGTTAGTTTCTGGTGATTATGCATCACCACAAAATCTTGCCAAATAAAAATGACACATCTGCTGCAGCAGCAAACTGCAGAAAATTGGCTTAGGTGAGCACGACTTTTATTCATTAAATGACTCCTGTGAACATTTGTCTCAATTTTAAATACCATTTGAAAATGGCCCATCTTAAATTAATTTGAAGAAGTTTCCCCAACTCTCCTAATGTGAAAGTGCAGACTCTGTGATAAATTTGCATTAAAATGTATGGTATGTAAAGCATGTAAAATTTGTAAACAAAATTACAGAATTAATGGATGCTTTAGGACTCTCTGAAGGTCATCTGGTCCCAGCACTTACTCAAGCAGGGGCACCTACAGCACGCTGCCCAGGACCATGTCCAGATGGCTTTTGAGCATCTTCGTGGAAGAGACTCCGTAACCAATCTGGCCAACCTGTGCTAGTGCTCAGTCATACACATGCCATGGAAGTGCTTCCTGGCATTTATAGGAAACATCCTGTGTTCTAGTTTGTGTACACAGTTTGGCACTGGGCATGACTGAAAAGAGCCCAGCTCTTGACACTCCCCCTTTAGATAATTGTAGACTTGGTAAAATCCCCTCTGAGCCTTCTCTTCTCTAGGCTCAATGGTCCCTTCTCTTCCCAGCCTACCCTCACAGAAGAGGTGCTCCAATTCTTTGATCATCTTCACAGCCCTTTGCTGAACCTCAGCAGCTTCACGTCCCTCTTGTTCTGAGAGCCCAGCACTGGATTCAGCACTCCAGGTGTGGCTTTTCCAGTGCTGAGTGTATAGAAAGGGTCACTTCCCTCTACGTGCTGGCAATACTTTGCCTAATGCAGCCCAGGATACACTAGCCTTAAGCAGAGATTCATATGAATTCTAGCTAAAAAATTGAAAAGAAAGTTAATAGCTACAAATTCTACAAATTATTTCTAGATCTTAACAAGAAGCAATGTCAAGGCAAACCCAGTCCAGTTCCTCAGTTACTCCACATTTGTCAAATTCAGCTTGCTGAAAAATCGAATTCCAACATCACAGATTGCAAAGGTCTGCAAGCACTTTAAGGCCATACAAATAGGTATTACTGCCGCAGCCTTTTGCTCTTAGTCTTCCACTACATCAATGCAGAATTTGTGAAAATAAATGGTAATTCAAGTAAGGAATTAATCCAAATAAACATAATCAGTCTAGATTTAGCTAATAATTGTTCCTGAATTCATTTACTGAACGTTTACAGAAACGATCATGTTTCAGAAGAGATGCACCAGAACAATTGTGTGGGAATAAACAGGTGCAATAAGAAGGAATAAGTGGTGTCATGTGGGTATATTTGTATTAGTTTATGGTAATTCCTGGTTAATGTGCTTAAACACCAGCTTCAGACTCTTTATCACTCTAGTATTTTTCAAAGTGGATTAAAAACAGCGTTATCTCCTATACAAATATAAATATCTCCTATATAAATTGATTCCAAACCTTTTTACTTTAGTAGATCACTATCTACCATTAAAATGAATTGCTGTAGTATTTTAGATCCAACTCTTAAATCAAAAGAATGATAACAGAAAAATTTCACGTGAACCTGCTGCACTATCACCAGTACTGTCAGAGATTTTTTTTCCCAAAAAAAAGATTTCGTTTGGCAAACTGTATATGAGATTATATTTAAATCAGAATCCTAACTATAGAAAAAGTCATTTAGAAAGAAAAGACAAATTAAGGTTTATTGACCTAAAATTTTATTTCTTATGCCTCTTCAGAAACATCCCTAAAGTCCAGGTAGGCACTTCTCCACATCCCTGGAGCTAGGCCTTCCATTATTCCAGTTCAAAGCTCTCCTTGCAAAAGTCACTAATGTACTGTTAACTTTGGACCCTTACCCTCCCTGGTATTTCAAGATCATGTTCTATTAAAACTGTTTCCCAGTATTGCAGCCTACTCAACACTCAGAATTTGGAGACTAGAAGAATTTAGAAGTACTGCAAAAAAAGTTCAATACCTAATAGAAAACTTTCTTAACTATTACTCCTTGACAACACAAAATCTCAAGTACTGCTCAGAGTACTTCCTGCCTTCACCTCTGACCTCAGACCCACCTCGGTGACCCCGTGTGTTCTTCACCACCATAGGGAACTCCAGCACTTCTGCCTCATCAATCATTTTGGCAAAATTCTCATGACCACCTGGTAGAAGAAAACCAATAACATTATATACACCCCAGCCTGGTGTAGCCAAACTGCGGATTTAATTGTGACACATTCCTCTCACTCTTCCAACTTTATCTAAGTTGCAGAGAGAAAAAAAAAACAGTTAAGAATTTGGTCACAGATCAGAGTCAGAATTTTAAGGTGTTTGTAATCTGTGCCTCACCAATTTCTACTTCCTTTGGAATGTAAGACACAAACTGACAATCATAAAATGGCTCGGTTTGGAAGAGACATTAAACATTCAGTTCCAGCCCACCTGCTGTGGACAGAGTTGCCAACTCCTAGATCAGGCTGCCTGAGGCCCCATCCAACCTGGCCTTGAATGCCTCTAAGGCTACCCTGGGCAGCCTATGCCAGTGCCTCACCACTCTCTGAGTTAAGAATTAAATCATAACATCTAACCTAAATCCCTTTTAGATTAACAAATGTTGAATAATGACAGTGGTCATCGATCACAACCCCAAATTCAAATTTGAATGCCCTGATTCCACCATCTTGTTCCAGTTTAGCCCTTCTACTTTATCATCCAAATTTTCTAAGAGGAAAATAGCACAGACATAACACCAGGAACAGTTTCATCCAAACTACAAGCCAGAAAAACAGCATGGAATACAAAGTCAAAGTGTAATCCTGACAGCAATAGCAATTCAAATCTTGTGACCCATTTCCCCTTTTCTAAGACTTAAGTCTCTTGCATCTCTTTCTCCCTATTTCTTGAATTACTACTTTGATCTTCTTGCTGCACTGAATCTGTAAGAATCTTAGAGAATAACATTTAACATTTATGATTGATGCTTTAATTTTGTTTGAGTTCATTGATTCACAGGAGGCTGACCACAGTACAAGAAATAAGTCAGCAGACGAAGGGATGAGACTCCTCTAAAACCATGTGCAGTAAAGCACAGAAGTTAAGCTAGGACACTGGTCAGAAAGCCAGAAGCAACTAGCACTACTCTACCACAGATTTTAACATGTCACAGAATAAAGCGTAGTTCAGTACATCCTGTTTTTCTTGGCAAAGCCAACTCTCCTTGATAACTTGATACTTTTTTACTTGTGTAAAAAAGAAATGCAAATCTTCTGTCAAATTCCAGAGACAGGCATTAAAAGAATTAAAAGACAGGCAGGGAGTTAGGAAGAAACAGAGATGTTCTCCAACTACACCATCATTCTTGGTTTCCCTTTCCCCACAATGAATTAAAAACTCATTCCTTTCTTAAAGAGCGAGAGCAATTGTATCTATAAAGAATGGATATTTCTTCTCAAATGCGTTTTCACAGTAATTGATAGAAATAGTGATCTGATGCTTTTATTAAATTTGTGTTTTTGCCAAGTTTTCATTAGAAAAGCCTACCAGTGTAACTGCATGAAGGAGAGGAAAGCACTAATGCTTCCCAAAAAAGAAAGGAAGGGTGAGAGGTGCATTCCATTTTTTAATGTATTTTAATTAAAGCAAAAACAAAACCATGGTAGCTCAAACAAATGGTTCTCCTAATCTGGCACTCTGTAATGAACCAAAAGCTCCAGAGGCAGGAACAAGGAGCATCAGTAATTAACTGATGGAGGGAACTCCAGAGGGAAACCAAACCTAAAAGAACTGTTAAACAGAACACTTGAATGTGCGAGCTTGTGCTATTTCTGGCCTTTCATAACAACTAATATATTTACAGATATTTTTATTTATATAGAAGTTTGACATATTTTCAGATTTTACTAAACTCTAGATCTTCAATATCCTGTGATATTCCATTCCCTGAGATTCTGCCTGTTGTTTTAGGCAACTGGAAGAGTTCAAGGTGTTTTAGAAGTAATCAGCAAAGTTAGTTGCTGAGAGGTAGACGCATAATTACACTACTCTTCATAAAATATCACAGCTAACCAACAAAGCCAAAACCAGCATGTGACTACCACACTTTTTCTAGTTACTGATCACTTATCTGTGGAATCAGTCCCTTCCTACTTAATTCGAAGGATTTCCAAAACCTGACTCACTATAAAAGCATAAATTCTGCAGGCAACTATTCTATTATTTGATTCCAAAGGCTTACCATACGAAAAGGTGTCTGGCAGGGGCACACCATGACCAGCAAGTTCCTGAAACGTCCAGAACTTATTGACACAGTTGAGGATGGCCTGGGGACGATTCATTAACCGACAGCCCATCTTCTCTAGATGGCGAAGGACTGTGATATCACTGTCACTTTGGACCCAAGGTGTTGGTACCCGGACGACCACCACCTGGGGGTAAGCAGTAATAAGCTCCCCATTCACCCGAAGACCTAAAGAAGGAAAACAAAACCATTCCAATGGTGAGCATTAGAACAGCACGCATCTTGTCAGTCATACAGCTTCATATGCTACATTTAGATTGTATTAGGGCACATAATCTTAGGCCATTTCCCAGGATAAAAAACTTTTTGCTAGGTTGAATTGCCAACCTTCCTCTGCACGTTAGCTGCTCACTACAATGACAAGAGCAGTAACAATAACTCAGGAAATGCCTGCCTCTCACATATACCTCTTGCGTACATGATACAGTTTCTACCTTTCTCAGGCCCACTTGTATTGATTCCTCTGCTTGTGAA
This sequence comes from Tragopan temminckii, assembly GCA_028571105.1. Classification (NCBI taxonomy): domain Eukaryota; kingdom Metazoa; phylum Chordata; class Aves; order Galliformes; family Phasianidae; genus Tragopan; species Tragopan temminckii. The sequence goes on from JAOWBP010063336.1 coordinate 58,839, forward strand.
ATCATGTTAAACAATCACCAAAGTAATTGAGGTTAAATATGACACTTAAAAAAGCAAAATTTTTAACACATCATTTAAAAATCTGACATATAAAAAATAAATACTCAAAATTAATGTTATCAGCTAGCAGGGCAACACTAGTTAACATTAAGGAAGGAACTGTAAGGAAAGTCAGCTCCATCACCAAGACCAGTGCCATCACTTTCTCATGACCTACAGTTTTACAGATAATGTCTCTGAAAAAAAGAAAAAAAAACATGGAAAGAAAGTTGCGAGCACAGAAATATGACAGGATCAGTTGGGAAGACATCAAGCTAGATGAAGACAGTCTGACAGCTGAAAATGGGAAGAGAACTATTTTATATTTACTTTATTTTCCTTTAAGACCAACTGATTTGAATGTAAAATACACAGTCCACACTGCTGTCAGCAACTTAAGGGTTAAAAATGAGAAAAAATGAGCTGAGAAATCATAGTTCATCTGCATTTCTGTGCCTATGAAAGGCCTGTTCTAACTGTCTAGACTTAACCCAAAATAATTACCTGATTAGCTCTATTCCAAAATCATTACTTTTCAAACACAGACATGCACCTACCCAATCTGTAGACATGCATATACTTCTGTCAGGAAGTATATTTTGTACTTTTAAATGAAAATAAAAACATTTGAAGCAATTCTTTGGGGACAAGGGATCCTATGTGTACTTCCAGCTTTCTTTTTCCAACCAGGTTGTATCTTAGAGTTTGCACCAAAAATAATGAAATAAACACTGAGCTCCCTAAATGGAAGTAGAAATATATTGCCCAGTGATCAGGAGGGCACAGAGCCAAAACAAAGCCATATCCAATAACAATCTCTTCCCCTCATCCCCAGTTCCCATTGCCAGAATTGTACAGAGATCAGAAAACAAACAGACAGATACTCGGGATGTTAACCTCATTAGCACCAAGCACTGCCGCATTGCAGCTGACATAATTTGTGTGTTTAAATAAGCAGGCTTCAGACACACACACACAGTCTTATAGAAGCATCTCAAGGAAGATTAAAAACAAAGACTGATAGAAAACTAAGTTGAATGTGAATATCAGGAAATGGACTATCACCTCCTTTAATCAGAAAAAGAGTACAGATTTAAGAAAATACTCTAACTTGTCAGTCAGATTCCATTTATTCCATTTACACATCTAGAAAATATATTAAGGTTTATGTTCAGATACATTCACTTTTTAGAACTGTAATTGCATGCATGTTCTGATTCATGTGCAGGATGTGAAGCAACCCATTTTACAACGTACTGTATTTTCTACAGACTCCCAAAACTGCTACTGTACACCTCTGCTGTGAACCAAAACTTCAGTTTCCTAATTCATAATCTCTCAAGAGTCTAATCTGTTATTCTTCTTTCCAGCCATATCACATGCTGAAGTTCTGCATGTTGGAAACTGGAGTTTGAAGAAGAAAATAGTACAAATGTAGGGTTCTTCTGTTAGACTTGACTAAGAGACTGGTGTAAATTCAGACAGGCAACCTCTCCCCTTGAGTGAGTGACACCGGAAGTAAAGTGACATTATCAACATAACAATCTGAGCTTTTGTTCCTGATTCAAATATTTTCTCTTCTTTGGATACTCTTCTCTGCAGAACATTTTTTTTCTCCCTCTCCCCTAACAGAAGAGAGTTTACCAACAAGGAGTAGAGCTACTCAATGACATGTACAATTTGAGTCACCACTACTGACATATACCACAAAAATTAGCAGCAGTTTCCCAGCAACACAGTGCTGCAAACAGAAGTGACTTTACTACAAAAGCAAAAAGGAGCCAGATTCCGCCACTTTGAAAAATAAGCTTGTATTCAACATTCCATCTGACACCCAGCAGTTAATGGTCATTACTGATGAGTGGGTTGATAAAACAATGCTTTATTCACTATGATGCACGGAAAACAGTAACACAGAACGTATTAATACACACAAATAATTTCTCTTCCAGAGAAACAATTAATGAATGCAAAGAAGGAGAGGAAAACAAAATAAAACAAAACAAAACAGGAAGACATGCACTACAGTGGGGTTAAGAGCTAAATGTTTTTTTGGAAACTGAGATGGGGTCTATTTCCTTTACAGCAATGGCACCGTTCCAGTCCCACAACAGTAACAGTGAGTTACATTAATGGTTGCCTGCAGACAATGAATATATCTCACACACACACAAAAAAGCAGGAGGCAGAAATTCAGACCACGTGCAAGTACCTCGAAAATAGCAACTTGGTCCATTTGTTGGCCTCCTCAAATTATGCCTGTGACATTGCAGACATGGAAAACAGATAACTAATCTTTTGTAGTACCAGTATTGATAGTAAAGAAAGGTAAATTGCACTGATAATCCAAAATTATGAACTTCACCAACATTCATTTCACTACTGTTTGAAAAAAAATTCTGAAGTTACAAAACATTTGGGTATTCTTTGGTCCTGAGGTAGAAGACACCTGAGCTGGAATATCACACTATAAAAATACATGTAAATCCTGCACTCGAGCAAGACCTGTTCTTTCACTCAATTTTCTTTGGCATTCCCCCATGAGATGTAAGTCTACAAAATGGAATATGGCAGACCTTTAACATTAAACAGCAAATACCACAGTATTAAGAATAAAGTGCAAAAGAAGTTTTTTTGCAGTGACAACTGTAATCAAACAGGAAATAACTTAAAATATAAATCTCAGTAATAATTAAATTGATAAAACTATTTTCATTCCAAATTACTGTTTTGGGAAATAATAAAAAAAAACAAAACAATCCAAATTGACTCCACAAGTCCATGGATTACCTAGGACTCAAATTCAGGTCTTCAAGTACAGCACAACCATAAGAACCACAGCTTGGTTAACTTATTTAATAAAATGGTACAATACAAAGTTAAATGCTTAAATGCACAAGTACTAGGAGAACTGCTAAGGCTGTCACGTAAATCTAATGACTGATATCAAAATACTGATACTAATTCTGTTTTTACACAATTTGAACAATCAGTATTAACTGATACTCTATAATACATGAAAATATGAAAGTAGTTGGAAACGTCAGAAGTTACGGCCTGAGTAAGAAACTCAAAGAGCATAAGCACAAGAGAAAGGAAAAAGAAACTTTGCCAGGGAGAAATACTATATTAGCTAGTACTTTTACGTATGTTAAAAACGAGTCAGTAAACACGTTTCCATAATCAAACCCATAACTCAAGAAAGCAGGAAAAAACTGTTTCAGTACACAGTACATTTCAAGTATGTGGAACGCGCTTCTAATATCAGCAGTAAACTAACAGAATAATACATGTCCACTATGCACACAACATTCTGAAATATAATATTTGAATTACATTTTCAAAAACACTAAACATATACCAGCTTCTATCACATTCTTAAAAGGAACTAAGAGGGAATAAGAAATTCTCACACCCCCCAAAAAAATTTCAGACTTCACCTCAGATATCAGTATGCTATCCTGAAAGTCTCCAGCTCTCTCAACTTCACTGTATCAATTCATCAGTCCAACCATTTTGGATTTGCTAACACTTCCCAAACAAACAGACTTTGAGTAAGTAAGCTAGTACAAACTCAATTTCTTCAGCTGGGTAAAAGAGACTAGCCTCTCAGCACAAAAAATGTTACTCACAATTCCAGGACATCTCATTCTGCTAACAGTTTTTTCCCAACTAATCAGCTATTGTAACAAGAATCACTGAATTGTTTTCAAATCTTGACTCACTCTTGTTCTCAAAGCAACGCGTTACTATTTCTGTTTCATTCACCCTTCCAGTATCCGTCAGGCACAAGATGCTGCATAACATTTGTGCTGAAGTTCTAAAGTGTTTAAGAACTACATACAGCTTACTTGAAGATAATTAAATCTTAATTGCCATATAAAAGCTCTAAAGGAAAATACCTCAACCTTTATTACTAGTAGTAGTTTACTGGCAAATAACAAAATACACGTTTCCTCACTAGCCTCTACAAATGAAACTACATTTCTACAATTTTTAAAACATCACATACTTTGAACATAAATACTGCCACTGAAGTATTTAGGAATAATTAACAGAAACAGAATACATTTTAAAAAATGCAACTGTATAAATCGGAAGTCTGCTTTAATACATCGACAAGTCTATCTTATAAAATGATTGTAAGTGTCCACAAATCAGGTGATACTTCATAGTATAGCACTTCAAATGCAATTTTATTTAAACAAGACTCTAAACTGCAGAGCACTGCTACAGCTACAAACAGAAAGTGGGCACCTCAATTGAATCAGTTCTACTTCATGTCCCTTCCTTGACTCACAGTACCTCTTAATTTCCCAAGAAAGAATACAGAACCATTCTTAGAAATGCTTGTGCTAATGAAGATAGTGAAAAACTTGGGGAGACAGATGACACTCAAAACAATTACAGCCATTCTGGATAAGGCATTCTTTTCCAAACAATGGAAAACAGGCCAGCAACCTGTATATACAGCTCATTAATATTAACTAGACTTGATGGCTAGATCTGTTTTTCTGAGCTACACTTCTATTCACAGTACACTGCCTATAATTCCAAATAATAAGCACTTCAGAGTCATACATAAATGTGAAATCATTGGACCCAAACATAAAGACATATACTGTGAGAAGTATTTTATAAACATAGATTCATTCTAGGCCACCATCATGCTTTGATTTTTTTTTTTTTTTTATGGTGGGAATATAAACACAGAAACTATACTGAAATCATGGTAAAGCACCAGCTACAGTTTTATATGTACATAAACAATCACACAATTTAAAAAATTTCATCAACAAAAATAATATTTTCAGAAACTACTCAAAAAACATTTAAACAAGGCAGAAAGGATCTTCACAGTATTTCAGCCATACTCTCACAAAGGCAAGTTTTAGTGATATAACTATCAAGATGCATTTTTTAATGGAGCGTTGTAAGAAAAATTTCAAAAAAAGAGGAATCAAAAGATCAGATTATGAAACAAAGAACAAAACAGTGTAAGAAAATACATGATTTTAAACACCTTGAAAAGTTAATTTTTGCTTTTCCAAGTGAGGTGGGTTTTTTTGTTCAGTTGCTTTTTAAAAGTTCTCATCATGCATGTGCTTTTATTATTTGTTCCTGAGCAAAGTTTGAAGAATTTAAAATATTTTCCATAGAAAAAAACTCAAAGAAAAAAATACACAGTGAGATAAATTTGAATATACTGAAATTAAAAACTGATCAGAGTTTATAAATACCTTGATTATACTGAAGACAATACTCTCACAGTTATCAACTGTGAGAGCAAGGGAGATGTTTTTTATTTTAATATTGCAAAAAGGTACTCCAATTTTTATACAAGTATGTGTATGTATACATGTGAAAACAAACAAAAAAACTTGGGTTTTATGATCAGTTTAGCTCATCTGATTTAAGTCAGAGCTAACATACACATGGACAATTTTGTCTTTTACCACATCCTCCAGCATCTCTCTGTCCTGGTGCTGGTGACCAACAGGCAATGAATTTTATGGAGGAAAAAAACGTTTTTAGCTTGTATAGCTTCAGAGTCGCTAGTATCAACACACAGTAAGCTAGAACTGTAACTATGGGAGGAGGTTTTAAAAGATAGCGGAGACAATAAACTTAACCTGAAACCAAACGATGAAATCTCACTACTTTACTCTGACTATATACTCTCCTTTGTTCTGTATTTCTGGTGCTTGTCTGTCACAAAGTTAGGTTGGCTAGCTAAACTTGCAGAGCACCATTCACGACTTTTGTTGTCTCAGGTAGCTACCTGAGACATCAGTGGGGTGAAATCTTCATGAATCATCACACTTGGACATAAACAGTGTTAAACCAGCAAAAATTAGCTCTGCCACTGAAAGAAACACCTCTGCTCTTTTGCTGCTGTGGCTGTTGGTTCCAAATCTCACAAGGTTTCTCTATATTACTTACAAAATATTTGTATACCTACAGAACAACTTGAATTCAAAGGAAAAAGAAGGCAGAGCAGAGGCAGAAAATAAATAGTTAAAAATAGCCTTTTTCACTGTTTCCTTTTAGTTGCAGTGTCATCTTACAGGCTTCCGCACCTTAAAATATTTCAGATTACTTCTGAAGTAGACCAGGATTTTAGGCATTACTATTTGGATTAGCAAAAAAGGTTCATTAGTTGGATTACTAATGAACTGCTACAGTTATTGCTACTGCCAAGCTTGTTGCAGCATTCTTAAAGTAACTTCAGCTCTCTTGAATCAATCTCACTGAAACAAAACAGCCTAACCAAAGAGGAAGTAAAAAAAAAAAAAAATCATCAAAAGCATTTAGTATATTTTGATATATATTTAACTAATAGTTTCTTCTATGAAAGAAAAGGTTATTTTGCTCTTTGCATCCTTTGAATTTCCATGAAAATAAATAGGAGGCATTACTTCTGAATCAACTTACATAGTAATTAAACAGTGTGAATCAGAAATGTGTTGACATACCTCTCATGTCCATTTTTGACATGCAATACAGACCTTACGGGAAAAACCCTAAACATGCACTGAAAACTGAACTAGTTCAAAATGTCAAAGACATTTTAAAATATCATCAAAGCCACTATAAAACTGGTACTTAAGATAAATAATTTGTATACAATTTTAATGAACTTAGAAATTTAATGTTCATCAATGAATACTCTTGAAAACACTGATTAGTACTCCCAAATAAAGCAACATTATCATATTAATAAGTCAAAGCACCATGATGCAGGTTTAAGAAAAAAGCAGGGAAGAGAAAGAAAGGGAATGTAATCTATCTAGAAAACTGAGATGTGATAGGAATGGACCATCTACAGCTCAATAACTAATGCACAGCATAGGATAGAGCAGGATAGAATTAGAATTTAGAATAGTTCAGTCAGACCTACTAAGATCATCTAGTCCAGCTGCCTGAACACAAGTGCTTAACAAAAGTTAAAACATTTTATTAAGGGTATTATCTAAATGTGTCTTTGACCACTGACATGCACAGTGCATCAACCACCTCACTAGGAAGTTCAGTGTTTATCTCCCACTCATCAGATTTTTTCCTCGTGCCCAGTTTGAAAGTAGCAGAGCCCAGCATCATCTTCTGCTTCCCCTCCTCAGAAAGAGAAGAGACCTCACTGCAGAGAGCAGTGAGGTTGCCCCTAAGCCTCCTCTTCTCCCAACTGGGCACTCTTCAGCCTCTTCTCACAAGATATGGCTTCAAAATCTGTTATCAGCTTGGTTGCCCTCCTCTGGAAGCTTTCAATACCCTTAACATCTTTTTTATAATCTGAAGCCCAGAACTGCACACAACACTCCATATGAAACTGCATCATTGTCAAATGTAGCAGGAGAATTGCCATTAGCTATGCTGCGTATAATGCACTCAAAAACGAATTTTGCTCCTTGACTTCCAGGGCACGCTCCTGGCTCATGCTGAGTTTGCAGTCACTAACACCCCTAGATCTCTCTTTGCAGGGGTGCTCTCCAGTCACTTGCCTCCCAGGCTGTTTCCAGCATTACTCTACCATAGGTGCTGCACCAGCCATTTACCCTAATTGAACTTCATGCCATTGCCAATTGCCCAGAGGTCCAGTGTACACAGATGAATAACAGACTCAGCCCTTAAGCTCTAGATCTGGACAAGCAGCCTTTGCCAGCAGCTGACATTCCTCTCTTTGGTGCCTGTGCTCATTGTCTGAGAAGAGGTAGGCATCGCCACTGCCACGGCACTCAAGAATGCTTATTTGAGAGCTGAATAAAGAACTGTCCTCTCCCCCTCTTTCTCTTTTCCCTCAAAATCTTGGGCATATGTGACTAGTGCCTTTCTGATCTGCTTTAGCTGACAAAACAGCAAGGACCTAACCTAACTAATTTAGAGAAGCTCAGTAGTGGTCAGAACATACAGCTAACAAAACAAAAGAAGCATGTTCTTCCTCTTGATAGCAGCAGCTGAACTGTCCTATGAACGTGAGCTCTAAGACATGGTTCCTTGAAAGGGCTAAAAATAACAGCCTGCCTGTCGTGAACACAAGGTATTCCTACACCTATCTCCCTACTGCTTGCACTCACGGGCAGCTTTGGTACTCAAATGGCTGCACCATAGACCACCTCAAAAAAGCCTGAATGACAGAAAAATGGCTTGGTAAGAGGGAAACTTATTGAGCTACACTGACTTGTGATTAGAAGGTAAGCAGAAGTACCTGCACAACTTAGAAATAATGGCATAACTGGGAACAGGGGTGAGAGAGGGACCAAGGACAATCCCCCCATGTTTCAGATGCCAGGAGCTACAAGTTTAGTAAGCCTGCCTAATGGAACTGAAGCCTAAAACCGCTGCTCAGCATACACCATACCTCAGAAGCAAAAAGAGCATTTTGCTTATAAAACAGATATGATCTCTTAGTTTCTGCATCACTATGGATGAGTATTCTTGTATCTCTTGTCAAGATTTTCACACAGTGTTCTCCACTAGGACATCTCAGTACATTTCTTAGGTCAAGTATGCTCTTAAGGCTTTAAAAGTACAAAGCACTCTCAACTGACAGAACTCCTGTGACAGATATCTGACATTTTTTATCATCTATCCAAAGCTCATCATCAAGAGCCTTAGAAATAAATAGCAGGTGAAGAATTAAGAGCACGCACCCCCAAAAATGAGTAATCACAAAAGTCATTCCAAAACCAGACATAAATGCAGAGGAAAAATTCAAGCAATCCATCATGGCAGAGACATCTCCTTGCACCTGAGATGAAACTAAGATTTTCCCTGTAATGCCCAAAATTTAAGCACCTCATCTCTCTCTGCTACCGAAAACCATCCTCTTTTATTTCAGCAATTCATCCTTTTATTATTAAAAGCAAATCACTCAGTGGAGAAGCATCCCAAAGGAGTCTTCCATTTCTAACAGAGACATGTATCCTTCATATCTGTCTCCCACATCAAGTAAGACATCCAGAAGTTCTTATACTGTCAGAAACTTTTAATAAATAATATCAAACTATGTGTCTTTCCAAGTGTTCCTAAATATGTTTTTTGAGCCTGAATTTTGGGGAACACAAAAGTTCCCTAAGAATATTCTTTTGACCTGTAATTCCAGTCTAAGAACCATCTAAACAAAATCACGTTAGCTTTATGAGTCATTTGTTTTGGAGACAAATGTGATCTTCTTAAGAGCAGTAACTGAATAATGATACTTTCCTCAAAGGTTAGGTTAAAACTGAGCTTGCAGTGATAATGTCAGCTTTCATCTCTGCTGATATTTTGTATCTTAATGTTTAGGGGGTTTGTGTGTATGGCAGAGAAATACTTAATTTACATATGCTATATGACAGTTTGGGATCTCTTCATAAGTACAACATAAAAATATAAATATCTAAGTAAATAAATAATAAATAAATGGAATTGTCATAAACACAAAGATATAATTCAAAATTTCCTAGTTTTGACAGACGTTGATTAAAAAAAAATACAGAGAAAGCAAAACTGGAGTTGGAAGAATTCAATTTTCCTAACACCTCTATAAGCTTACTGGAGTTCTTTCCTCTTCCCAGCTTTATACGGTTAAAATGACACTGCAGTAACTGCACACAGGTTCATGAGAGTACTGTAATGAAAATACAAATACAATCATAGAATGGTTGGTGTTGGAAGGGACCTTAATCATTTAATTTCAACACTTCTGCCATGGACAGAGTTGCTACCCACCAGATCATGCCTTGGTTTCTCACATACTGTGGATGTAGAAGCTTCCACCTTGTACCAAGAATGTGTTAACTAATTAGGACACCCTTAGTATGCTTCCTAATTAAGACACTCCACACAATCTGTAACTACCTTAAAAAGAAAGCGTTCCTCAGAATTACACAGATAAACAGTCCTTCCAACCAGACCAGACAAATAAAGAAAAGAAGGCAATGGTAGTATTGAACTGAAAGTCAACAGAAGGGATATCCCCAACTGTCAGCTTATTCTGACCTTTGAAATCAACACATTTAAGAGGTCTTACCAATCTTAGTAATCCTTGGACTGTAAATGTAGTGCTAAATTTATCAGTTCCTATAAATTCATAAATGCCTTTACCTACTTTTTCTTTGCACTACAAGCTCAAAAGGTCTTTGTCTTACCTGCTTGGAAATTATCATCTGCCTAACTTAAAGAAACAAAGAGCACTGAAGGGCTGTTGATCTGACCACAAAAAAAATGACAAGAAACCAAAGCTTTTTACAAGCATTTAGTATTACAATGCTCAAATCAATACTGCACAGATTCCTCTAAGAAACTCCTTTAAATATTTGATTACATTTTCCTCTGCTTTAGAGGAACACAATCAGAAAAATCTCAACTCCAAATGCCACCTTTAATTCATCCTCAGAAATAGAACTATCATTTACATTCACTCTTAAACTCTGCCTCTAGTTATTTAAAAAGATCATAATTTCTGAAAAGTTAAATAGTTGACTGTGCATTACACACCTTGGAGTCAAGCAAAAATAGAGGAGAAACGAACACCTTTTTAGAAATTACCATGGGAAAAGGCTGCTGGACAGTCAGGTAGTACTGCAGTTGAAAGATAAAGAGAAGTCACCCTAAACTGCTGCTGTAGCAAGTACGATTCTCCAGCACTATGTAATCCATGCAAATCATTCACTAGCACTCGCTGCACCCGCTGGTGAGCAGGCTAACATCCTGTATCAGCAACAAAACTATTCTGTTCCTTCATTCAATTTGATTTCTGCAGGTACTGTATAATGAGTTCGCTATAGGAAGTGATCAATACAAACGTCAGTGCAACAAGCCCAGATCACAGCAACAACAGCAATCATCTGAAAAGCTTAGAATGTTAGCATACTGCCATTCTGAGACTGTAGAGCTGTCTGTTTTTTGTTCTACCTGCATTTATAGCTCCATGATCACTGCCCCTCCTTCCAACTTTGTAAAAAGAACTTTATCAGCCAGATCTCTCTTTTCAGTTTTCTTCTTGTTGTCCTGTCCTAAATTAACAATACAATCCCTGATGACTCCCACAGTGCTAGGTAAGAAAAAATTGACAGCAAAATTGCTACTACGGCCCAGATGCCAGCCTCATTCAAGCGCAACAAACAAGCAAAAGCACTGAAACACATAGATATATAGCATAACTATATGCTAGGTGAGATGTACAGAGAACACAGGTACTGTACTCTTTCACCTTGTCCACAACAGGAAAGACCTGAGCAGAAGAAACATCCTCTTGAGCAACACCTGGTTTCACAACTGCTGCCACACAAAATGCTATGGCATTTATCATCCCAAGATCCTTTCTGAAGAATGGAGACTGCTGAAGAGAGAAAATCTCTCTGACAAAGTAGAGCTAGACTATCTTTGTCAAAAGATTCTACACCAATAACAAGGAGGGATTTAAACCAGCGTCACAGTGTAACAGAGACCCATTTAAAGAAAACCAGTCACAGAGCTGTGGAAAAGTATACCCAAGAGCTTGATACCCAGGAGCACACTTTCCCTGTAAAAGCAATGCAAGCAAAAGATCATCTTAGGCACTGGTTCATGCATTTGTTCAGTGTGGGCAAAAAAAGGTGGAAGGCCACGTGCAGAGGAAAAGGTACAATCTCACTGGGAAGCACAGAAATATGATTGCACGTCTGGAGTGCTGAAGTGAATGGATAAACACTCCTGCAGAAAGGCTGTGAAAGTGAGGAGGAAGGTGTGTACTCCACACAAAGAAGCGTATCACATACGCAGCTTTGCTCTGCATTACAGAACAGATGCAACCTGCAAACACACTTGTGGCTGCATACATACTACACCACTTTTCTCTTCTGTGAGGATGGTCAAACACTGAAGCAGATAGCCAGAAAGTCTAAGGTGACTTCACTTCTGGAGATTTTCAAAAGCTGTCTGGATATGCCCTGAAGAGTCTAATCAAATGTCACAGCTGAATTTAACTTTCAAATTGATCTCTGTTTGAGCAACAGATTGGTACAGACAAATTTTTCAGTCAAAATCTATATTATTCTGTGATATTCTCTGGAATTCTCCCATGATTTGCCTGGGCTTTTAGGAGCTGAAAGAACAGGGCATACAATCCACAATGCACTCATCCACAGTTCAACTGTAGGTACAATGGGAAATGTTCTTTCTTCCAATCCTATCTATCTATGAAAAACTTCTCCAAGCTGAAAGTGCCTCCCTTTAAGGCATGACATTAGGGGATAAAACACATAGCCTGATTTCCTGACCACAGTGAAATTTAGAAAGCAATTTAAGAAATTCAGTCATAGGTACAGGTAAACTCTGCCTGGAATTTGAAAGGAAAGAGAAAAAAAGAAGTGAAACTTTTACTGTTAAGCTATGAGGGAGGAGAAAAAAGCCACATGTAATCTCACCATTATTCCTTCTTCGTGGCATAAACAGCCATCCAGCAATATTCTCCATCAAAGAAACATGCAAATAAATACAAAACGCTGTCACTGGCACAAATATTAGTCTCTTTTAGGTCCTGAGTTTGAGTCTGGTTTTGTGGAGAAAGAGCTACTTCAACTTTTTAATGAATTTTTAAGCTACAACTACCACAGTCTGTCTCACTAGGAATAAGCAGACACAGCAATAGACAATCCATGCAAATGATATTTAAAATTTTAATCCCAGTATAGAATATACAAATAACACCTTTGTCAGGGGAACAACACTCAGCAACACAAGCAGGAGAACGTGATATGGAATCTTCTGCTATTAACAAAAACTTTATTTGCTGAAAAGGTAAAGGCATGCTATAGAAATGAAATGCACTCCTCAGCAACGTTCTGATTTGGATGGCTGTACTTCCTATAAGTGATCTGAAAGATACATATGTTTGGTGCAGGAAATCCTGGAACTTCTGGAAAAATAAAGTTCAAGACCATAAAAACTGACTGCATCTAACTTGTCGGTCTTAGCTGCACTAGTGATCTCTTCCTGCTTCATATAAAAAAAACAATTCCACTCTAAGCACAACTTCCTGACTTGCCATAGAAATAAGAAGTGTTCATCCTGCAGATCTGTTTTGTCTGTTCCTCATCCAGGAACAGACTGCCCAATACAGGTATCCCAAAGTAATGCACGCATGGACACACACATCACTCTCAAAGTAATGCCTCCTGTTTATTTCCAAGGAACCACAGCAGATGTAAAGAGCACAATAACACTATCTCATAGAGCAAATTCTCAGCTTCAAAATATTGTTTTTCAACATAGTCACCGCCAGCATCTATGCATTTTCCCCAGCTGTGAACAAGAACCTGCACGCAACACTCATAAAAATATGCACTAGTGGAGGTGACACGCTGTTTCACAGCTGCTACGATGGCATCACTGTTAGTAAAATGTTGGTGATGCAGTCCATCTTTCACCAGCCCAAAACAGATGGAAGTCAGAAGGCACTAAATCTGGACTATGTGATGAATATGGTAGGGCAGTCCAGTCAAGATTCAGTGTGCTCTATAGTCTTCAAACTCACATGGGCGCTGGAGCTCTCATGTTTTCTTCTCTGGACTGACTCTGGAAGTTGGAGCCTTCAGCTTAATCAGCATCGTGATGTAGAGGTCACAGTTGACAGTCTGTCCAGGTTCCAGGAAATCTAGAAAGATCACCTCTTTCTCATCCCAAAAGACAGTGCACATCATAGTACATCTTGAACTTCTTTGTTCAATGAGGAATTCACACATCACCACTCCAGAGACTGCAGTTTTGATTCCAGCTCATAGGGGTGGCCACACATCTCACCACCAGTAATGGTGTGATCTAGAAAACAGTCACCTTTAGCCTCGTATTGGTTCAACAGGTCCTGACAAACTTGCATATGGTGTTTTTTCCTTTTCCTACATGAACATCTGTGGGACCCACCTGGCACAAACTCTGCAATATTCCAACGTTGCCACCATAGTTTCCAATGCACTGAAGCTCATATTCAGCTCTGCACAAGTTCTCTGGTCATAATATTTTGATTCACATGGATGAGCAGATCAAGATGCTCTTCATTTTGTGGTGTGACAGCTGAGCATGCCAGCCTGTGCATGCTTATATATATACACACATACATACATATACACACACACACACACATATATATATAAATATATATATAAAAACACACAAACACACACGTACTTAGCTGAGGATGCTCTTTACAATGAAATATGGACTGCATGACACCTCACAAAATGTGAAATACTTGAGAGCACCGAAATCTATTCTATCGAAAGAACAAAAAAAAAAAAAAAAATCACTCTTGTCATGGAATAATCATAGAAACTTAGAATCATTTGAGTTGGAAGGGACCCTTAAGGGTCATCTAGGCCAACTTCCCTACAATAAACAAGGTCATCTACAGCTAGTTCAGGTTGCTCAGAGCCCTGTCCAGTTTGATCCTGAATGCCTCCAAGGACAGAGCATCCACGACATCTCTGAGCAATCTGTTCCAGTGTGTCAATACCCTTCTCATGAAAAACTTTCCTTACATCCAATCTAATTTTCTCATTTTAGTTTGAAACCATTTCTCTTTGTCCTGTCACAACAGATCGTGATAAAGAGTCCGTTTCCCTCTTTTCTTATAGCTCTCCTTTAGGTACTCAAAGGCTGCTACCAGGTCACCTCAGAGCCTTCTCTTTTCCAGGCTGAACAGCCCCAGTTCTCTCAGCCTGTCCTCACAGGAGAGGTGTTTCAATCCTTGGATCATTTTAGTGGCCCTCCTCTGGTTACAAACCAATTTCTCAAGTCTGCAGCGGAAGTAATGGTTGCTGTGGCTGTTGTTCGTAGCAGGAAACAGGCCAACTCTGCAGTGCTCAACAAGGCACCTTGCCAAGGCCACTTGCCTCTGCTGCATCACTCCCAGAGCAATTTGCTGCACAGTGCAGGAAACGCTCCTACAGTAAGGTACACTTCTGGACTACCAAGTGCCAAGGGACTGCTGAAACAGACAGAAGGAAGAAGAGGTGATTATGTTCCCTACTGTGTGATAGAAGACAATCTTCAAAGTGACTTAAAGATGATTCATAAATTTTAAGACTCTTGATACCTTAATATAAGAACTATTTTGTAGATATGAATGCCATTATCATTGATCTAGCTGACTGAATGCTACTCTTACTGTTACACCGAAAACTCGGGAACTTTACCCTTCTTTCCTCAGCTTTCTATGACGTATTTACTTTGCAGAAATCTTTCAAATATCCTTATTTCTCCATGCTTGTTTTTCAGTGCAAACCAACTTAGAAAAAAAAAATAAATCAAAAACTGCAACTGTTTGTTACTAGTTTAGACCAAATTAGAAATGAAAGATAGATGGCACGAAATGAAGAAGAGATCATCCAATATTAAAGACTTAAGCTACATGGTTTACTAATATTGCAGATTTCAGGTCCACACAGGAAATCCAAATAACTGAATAAGCAACCAACAACTTTTATACAGTTAAAATAATGTGTCTTCTAAATTATTGTTGTTTAAGCATGTATCTTGACCACTTACTTTTATATTCCCCAAAGAAACGTCACAAAGTTCATGAGAAAAGTTCACACTTTGTTTTATGGTGTAGGACTCTTCAACTAAGCCCAATATCTTTCCCAGTTAGAAGTTCACAAAAGCAACTTTCCTCTCAACTATTGTCCTTCACAGCACAATATCAAAGAAACAAGGTGATTCTAAACAACTACAACAAAGGAACTGTTATTTCAGTTATCTTAAATTCTGCTAGTTTAGCTATATTCATGTAGCAAAGAATTTTAGTGAAGATGTTTTATATATTTTTATGAAGGAAAAACGTTACCGAGGCAGTCCTTAATCAACCACCAGTTCGTAAAATCTGCTTCTCTTCAGATAAAGTATGTCTGTGGAGAATGTTTCAGCTAAGCCCCACGAGTGACAAGAAAAAGAGCATTCTACTCAGAAAGAGAAGACAACCACTGAATCAATTTTATCTCTTTCCCAGTAACATCCATGCTTATTCTCTATAGGTTTCCTCTACTCCAATTCACTCGTAGAATCATATAATCACCAAGGTTGCAAGAGACCTCCAAGATCATCTGATTCAAACATCCACCTATGACCAGTATTTCCCACTAAACTATGTCCCTCAGTACATCTAAACATTTCTTGAGCATCTCCAGGGATGGTGACTCCACCATCTCCCTGGACACTGGTATTCCAGTGCTTGACCACTCTTTTGGAGAATAAATTTTCCTAATACGCAACCTGAACCTCTCCTGGTGCAACCTGAGGCCATTCCCTCTAGTCCTACTGCTAGTTATGCAGGAGAAGAGGCCGATCATCTTCATCCACTGAGGCCATCTCACCACAACCTCCATTCAGGTAGTTACAGAGAGCAATAAGGTCTCCCCCTGAGCCTCCTCTTCTCCAGACTAAACAATCCCAGTTCCCTCAGCCACTCCTCGTAAGACTTGCCCTCCAGACCCTAACCAGTTTCGCTGCGCTTCTCTGGACACAAACCATAGCCTTGCTGTCTGTCTTCCAGTGATGGGCCCCACACTGAATGCAGTACTCAAGATGCAGCTTCATCAGAGCTGAGCACAGGGGGATGATCACTTCCCTGCTCCCATTAGCAACACTATTTCTGATACCAACACCTCAGGCCAGCGATCCAGAGTGTCCAGATCCCTCTGGATGACCTTCCTACCCCTAGGCAGATCAACACTTCCTCCCAGTTCACTGTCATCTGCAAAATTACGGAGGGTACAGGTCATCAATAAGAGGATGAAACACGAAGGCCCAAATACTGACTCCTGGTGAACACCATTTGTGACCGTGTGCCAGCTGGATTTAATACATTCACCACTCACTACTGTTCACAAGCTTTGATCCTTCTGGATCTGAATTCCCCAAGCCTGTGGATACCACTACACTAGCAAATAAATATGAATTTTAAAATTACACATTTTAACGGGACTTAAGATGTGTGTCTGAAAATGTCACACTAAATTTGATAAACTGCCTACTACTTATTTCAAATTAATACAGGAACTGCTAAACTGGACTAGACTACAAGCAATCTAATTTAATAACCTAGTGTTTTCCTTGCAGCAGTAAACAGCAAATGCTTCAAAGGAACACACCAAACAAAAACAAAACAAAATTAAATTGATACTATTGAATATCCTGCCCATAAGAGAATTTGTGTTTTAAAGCATGCTTTGAATGTTTAATTATATTCACCTAAATATGAGACATTGCCTAAGAGACTCATTCTCTGCTCTGAGCATTAGTGGTAGCAGTTCTGTTACTACAAAATGCACAAAGGTATTCCAGCAGAAACCTGTTAATCAGTTGAGCAGAGTTGATAGTGTTTGACTGCATTAGCCCATTCAACTTCCACAAATGCCAAATCCTAAAAAAGAGTAGAGTATTAGGTCAACCTTTTTTTTGTGTTAGACGAGTTTATGTAAGGCATGAAAGGAAGCCCAAAGACAAGTCAAGCAGCACCACCAAGGCTGAAAGAAACTGCTCCATTCAGCAGTAGAATTATCATTACACTAGCTTAGAATTTAGTTCTTAGGAAACTTAGGCTATGGTTGTATCATATTCTCAGCCAGTCTAAATCAAATCAGCTGCAATACCACCTTCCTGTTCTGCCCGTTCATCTACTTTTGCCCCCTTCCTGTGCAACACTGCTATCCTGCACAAACAGTGTATTTGAGTCAGTAACCATTTCAACAGGTTCAGCCCACCAAATAAAAACATTCATTGTTTTATGCAGCTGGAATTTTCCACTGAGTTCCTGTCTTAGAGATATGGAAAGGAAGTAAGACTGCACAGCTTGAGTAAGCTGGCAAGAAGAAGCACTTATTAAGATCACTTTTAAAAATGTCTATGGCTTTTGTCTTATTTAACTTAAGCTCATTTACACTACCTTTTTGATAACAGTTAAGTGTTTCCTTCTGAACACAAAGGAGAAACTTCTTAATTTGCATTTACAATCATTTCTGGATTCCTGCAGTACTGAGGTGCCTACCATGCAGATCTGAAGCTGCATACAGATCTCCAGAAGATTCAGAGGGACCCTGGTGTTAAAAATTCATCACGTATCCAGTAGAACAGGGAGGTGCTAGAGATGCTGGGAAATCCCAGCTTTTATCTGCAGAAGGAACCAGCAGAGCATGCTAGACCTGCGCTGCTGACTTGCCTGGGTATCCAGCGACACAACACAGTAAGGCAGTGACCGAGTCACTACTGCTGTGATTGCTTACTAGATTGGATACATGGTAAATCTTATCATTTTCTGACATACGCAGATTCTGGAAGAGTCACAGAGTTGCTGAAGTTTTACAGACTTTTGTCTCTGGGCTCCAGTGATATTTATATCAACAAACTCTACTGCCAAGGTATATGCTACCTAATTAATACAAGTACCGGGCTTTAGTCTCAGCACGTGTCCCACTGTTCTACTAACACTTCATAAGTTAAAAAATGTATTTACCACAATCCCTCTATGAAGCAAATCATTTCAAGCTTATTAAAGCACTATGCTGAATTTTTGGTCTCTTTATCCATTATTCCAACAATCAGCAAGACTACACAAAAATATCACTGGTGATATTTCATACAAAAATACCACATGCTGAAGTTTTAAATAGCAGACTTTTCCAACTTGTCTTTGCAAAGTTAATATTCTTTTAACAATTAAGAAATTGTTAAAAGAATAGATTCTAAAGGTCCAAATCACAGATCTGAGTACGTAAAAATCTATTACTTCATAGAATCACAGAAACATAAAATGGCTTGGGTTGGAAGGGACCCCAAGGATCATCGAGTTCCAACTCTCCTAAGGAAGGCATGACCACCAACCTGCAGATCTGGTACTAGAGCAGGTTGCCCAAGGCCCCATCCAACATGGTCTTGAGCACCTCCGGGAATAGAGCATCCACAACCTCTCTGGGCAGCCTGTTCCAGCACCTCACCACTCTCTCAGTAAAGAGCTTCCCTCTAACATCCAATCTAAACCTTCCCTCCTTGACCTTAAAACCATTCAGTAAAAAGTCGATTCCCCGCCAGTTTATAATCCCCTTTCAAATACTGGAAAGGGCAATGACATTCCCTTGCAGCCTTCTCTTCTCCTGGCTGAAAAAACCCAGCTCCCTCAGCCTGTCTTCATAGGGGAGATGCTCCAGACCTCTGATCATCTTCATGTCCCTCCTCTGGATCCTTTCCAACAGTTCCACATCTTTCCTGCACTGGGGGCCCCAGACCTTGACGCAGTACTCCAGATGGGGCCTCATAAGGGCAGAGTAGAGAGGACTTCTTCTGCATGTATTTATTATCCTCTAAGTCCAAGCCCTCTACTGCCAAACTTTTAACATAAACAACAAGAAAACTGGGAGCAAAAGCAGGTTATTATCCACTGAAGATACAGGCTCCTCATTAGGTTGTTTGTGTTACATAAAATTTTGTGCAACCTGTATCCCTCATAACAAAAGGTAACAAAAAGGGTACAAAAAAGGGTTTGCATTACCTCCTCAACTTTGTTACAAGACACGTCTTATTCTAGGCCAACAGACCAGTTTATTAATGAAGAAAATGAAACACAAAACATCTGCCTATGTCCTCAAGCAGGAATCTGTATCTATAATTGTGGACAAACACTGGGAAAAAGAAAACTACAAAATTAAGAGGCACAATTTTTCATCTCTCTCAAGCAGAAAGAAAAAAAAACCAAAACTCCACAATAAGCCAGTCCAGATCAAACATAAGGAAATTTCTATCCACAGTTTCTCTGCATTTTTATCTCACTCCTTTTGAAAAAAGTTAGTTACTTACACAGTTTTGAATGAACACTTTGAATGAAAATAATTTCCTCTTTCTGTATTCTCTTTCAAGTCATTTCTTTAATTTTTCCCATTCTTGTACTATATGTTTCTCAGCAACTCCAGCTTGCATACTTTATCTTTTCTTCTTGCAACATTACATGGAAGAGAGCAGAAAGGCCCACAGTTCATGCCTGACATATTTAATTCTCCCAATACAGGCAGAGGACAGGAAATAAAAAACAATACTGAAAAGCTGAAGGATCTACCATGAGTTTTAAAAGACTGCAGCCACATTTCTGGATGACTGCCTTAGCAGAACATACTGTCCAATCAACAGCATACTCTAGTCAAAAATATGTTCAGACTTTCTGACAAGAAGTTCCTCTGATTTGAAGACATCCTGCAGAATTTCAAGTCTCCGATAAAAATCACAGGCGTTTCAGAATAATAGATAAATTAACAAAAATAACAATATTCAGATTAACAAAATGAATGTTTAGTAATGGAAGAATTAAAAATCCCATTTCCTCAAGCATTTCTGTTTTATGCTTGACCAATACATGTCACAGTACAAATGCTGACCAAAGTTCTTCCCCAAAACCAATTTAAGATTTCCCTCCTATAAAAATTCCTCAACAAGGAACAAGGCACACAGTAATGTGGCAACCTCTTCTTCGCAGCTGAGTACCTGCATATTTTCTTCCTACACAGAATAATCCTAACACAACCTGCAGGAATGCAACTCTTTCCTCTCTCCCTTGAGTGATATACAGTGAAGAGGAATGGAAGAGGTATGGATGCAAGAACACTGCATTCTCCTTCCTACTGGAAATCCAAACTAAAAAGCTGTAAAAATACAGTATTACACAGTTTGACAATGGCATTAATTTTCTACCTATAACATAAACTCATTATCTAAAAGAATCAGATTACTTAACACTTTTAACACACCTTGATGTTCAAATGTGATTGGTAACTTGGAGTCAGAACATAAACTGAAGAAAAAAGTTACCTAAAACTCTTAAATATGATCCATAAAATTAAAAGTATCCACACAAAAATAAAACTCAGTAATTTTGTCTTAATTTGAAAATTTTATACTCCTTATCCAGGAGCTAATAAGCTACAGCAAATCTTTTCTCTGTTCTACAAAGGCAAGGCAAATGCATTTCTAAAGCAAATATGCAAAGTTAATATATTTAGTTATCACAATTAATGCTGAAGAATATGGAATCTTGTGCATCTGCATTATTTAGATGACATATAGGTAGTCTGGCACACACAGAATTCATTATCAAAAAGTACATGTTCCATTTTACAATCTTTTTGTTAGCACCCTTTCAGCACATTCCCAGCCTTAGCTTATCCTCACCAAGATTTCCATCCTCGACTGTCAGCACCACTTCATCCATCAGCAAGGCCCGGAAATCCAGTTCTTCTTCACAGCACTTGGCCTTCAACGCTCTCAGGATCTCCTGCTGAGGGTAATCTTCTCTGATGCGACGGTCTGTTAAGAACCACAACCTGGGAGCAACTGAACTGCACATCTTGGACTTTTCTTGCAACCTTCAAGGTTTCTTTTCAATGGAACTTCTAGATGGTGGAGAAGATGAGACTCTGTTAGAGTACACAGGCTCCTATGTTCATGTTCCCCACTGTCCTGAGTCCTACCGCTTTTGTACAAGGCAGTCCTTTTCAAAAGACTCGCAACCTCCAAGTGGGAAAGCAATGTCTATGTCTAACCTGTAATTGAAGTAACAACTTCAATAAACTTCAATAAATTCATTTACATTCAGTGCTACTTACTAAATGCTAGTCTCAGCTCCTACCCTAGTTTCATCCACAGTAAATACACTTTGACAATTACTGATAGCAGCAGTACCATTCTTCTTTCCTGACAGTACTAAGAGGCATGAAAACATTTTGAATGGCCATCTTTGAAGGCGAGAATTCCATCTTTTAGGGTAGTTCCTTACAACTGTAAATAGCTCAGCTGCTTCCTTAAGTACCATTAAAACACCTGTGACAAAATTGATATATCCTTTTACAGTATACAGAAGACAGATTACACCAAATCTTTGTAATAGGAATATATCCCAGACAAAAATGCATTAAAACAGAAACTTCCACAGTATTATTTCAAGACTGATTCACTCTTACAAATATTTCACATCTACTGAGAAATACACTTGATATTAGCCAGAACATTAGTGGAGAGCCAATGGAATAAGGAGCATCAATATAATTATAAGAATATTAAACACTAATACACATACCCAAAAGCAAAATTAAAGTTTGTATCTGCAAAAGGGAAAACAACCTTTACACATAAACAGCACTTACAAACATACAAAGCATGCTTCAAATTAGAGAACTTCAATGATGTTAGAAGTGATAAAAAGCAAGGTGGTGCTTCCCTTGATCTGAATAGAGGACTTGGGTTGCTTTTTTTTTACTATATTTGAAAATATGTTAAGAGCTGTAAAACAACTAAAGGCATATTAATGCCTTTAAAAAAATCAATTGTTTGCATTAAGCAAGGAAACAAACAAACAACAACACAACAACCAGGAAGCAGCATGGCATAGAGAAGAAGAACTCTGGAGAAAACCAGAGCTGTTTTCTGCCACACATTTTAAATCTTCCTGTTAAATGAAGAAAAAAAACCACTTTTTTCACCAATACAATTTACCTGATTTTTAAACAGAATTGAACTGTGGGACCAAAACAGGCAGTTTCCTGGTAGTCCTAATGACAGGACATGGTATCAAAAGATACAAGCGCAGACAAGACCTCAGGTATATAACTACCTTCACTTAATATTTCAAAGAATTTCCACTAGGTATATTTTCTGTTGTTCATGCATGAAGCTTCTGCAGCAAGTGCTGAGGCAAAAGGGTCATTCTGCAATCACAAGAACAAACTGATCTGTTTTTAAATTCAAAAATAATTTTTTTTTTCCTCTACTAGCAAACCTATTTCTTAAACAACAACAAGGAAAAAAAAAGTTTTAAGTGGTCACTTTTATTCCTAGTACCAAGAATCACAATGGCAAAAAGCAATCTCTGAATACTCCACAATTAGTTTTCCACAGCTTTGCTGAATTAGAAACAAAAATAAAGCCAAGGGAAAAAAAAAAGCTCTTCCTACTAATAGACTGAAAGAAAGCAGAAGCTAGACAAAAGCAATCACAGATGCAGACCAGCACTTGAGAGCAAGCAAGATGCTCAAATGACAGCAGGATAAGGAGTATTTGGTCCTCCCAAGAAAAAGAGCACAAAAGGGAGTCGACTGTAAAGCATATCTTTTGTATCATGGTTGTTTGGTTTTTTTTTCCGTCAAAGCAGCTGAAAGTGAAAAAGGCAAGATGAGGCTTGGGCTAGCAGCAGCAGAGAACTGACAGATCCTGCTTCACTTTTGGCTTTCTCAACAATGGATTTCTTGGTATGGTAGTTCACAGAAAACTTTCTGGCACTACTACATCCTTAAGTAAGAATTCAGACAAGATATATTTTTCAGAAACTACACCATTACTACACAGTTCAGAAGGTTTCTACCCTTATTTCATTTTTGCATCAACAACTGGCAAGACAAAACAGCACAACCTACCATCTCTCTTTTGAAAAGCAACAGTATCTATAGGATAACATAACTCATCATAAAAGAAATCCCTACAGAACACAGAGAACATAAAAAAAACACACTAGATGGACTTTCTGATTATTAAAAAAAAAAAAGAAAAAAAAACAAACAGAAGCCATAACAGATCGTCAAGTCTATTGGTTGGTATGCTTTTTCCCCTTTCTCTTTTTCCTCTTGATACTAAAATTACTAAGTATTTTCTCACTATGTTCTCCCCATTTTTACTTTCTATTAAGCTTTGATTTCTTTGCCAACACAGATCTCATCTCATTTTTCTTAAGTCTCTCTTCTACGTGGCCACATCTCTATGTCCTTAAATCTACACAGACAGCGCCATCACCTCTCTCTGACTACCATTTCAATGCTTTCTTCTTTTAAAAAACAACAACAACAACAACAAAACATAGAAGGGTTAAAAGAAGGAGTGAGAGAGGGTCAAAAGCACAGAGGTGGGTGTGGGAAATGGAGAGCAGGAGAGAGGGAAAATGGGAGAGGGG
>JAOWBP010063343.1:0-35088 GCA_028571105.1 Tragopan temminckii
AGAAACTCACACCGAGCCGCAGCTGCGCTCCTGCCAACTGCTCTCTCCGCGCCCTCCCCGCGCTGCTCCGTGGGAGCACATCCTGCTCAGGGCACAGGGGCTGTTGGCTGGAACACGCTCCGGATGTTCCCATGGGACTGAGGAACACAGCTTCCATCGGGATGTGTTCATGGAGTACCCCTTGTGTTTAGAATCTCCTATAGGAGTTGTGCGTCCATCTGTCCCTCCGTCCTCAGCCAGCAGTCAGTATTTTGGGCAGCCTCAAGGCATTCCCAGCCCCATTCCCACAGTGGCTGTGGTGGGAGATGTTTGGGAAGAAGCCCATGCAGACACGGCCCCAGGGCTCCCATTGCGCGTGGAAATAATCTGGCATCCCACGAATTTTTATGAAAGCAGCAGCAGCATTTGCGGCTGTTATCAGCTGTAACAGGTTAGCATCAGACATAACAGTCTGTGGAGGGAGCGGGAAGAGGGACATCAGTTGTCACTGCCTTATTTCAGTCCATGGGTTCCATGCTGTCCATAGGATCTCAGCTCTCCAGCACATCCCCTGAGAACGCAGCAGGATGCTCCTGAGCCCTGGCTGTGCTCACACGGCAGCCGCAAAGCAGCCACATGGCTGCGTGCTGGAGTCAGAGCCATCTTCCCGTGTGGCACCAGTGCAGTGCCCTGGCATGGGCTCTTGTGCTCCCATCCCACTCTCCCCCCCATGTAAGCCAGGGCCAAGAGTCTCACCCTCTGCATTCTGCCAAATCCTTCCCCAGTGTGGGACTCCATAGTGCTGATGACCCCAAAGCCCTCAGACCCAAAGCCATCAGAGGAGCAGTTAAGGGTGGCATGTGGGGAACTCCGGCACTCCCAGGGAGCAGATGTGAAAGGCTTTCATCTGCTTCCTCCGTGCTTTCAGCAGCTGGGACACAAATGACATGGAGTTTGTGACACAAATCCCGGAGCTGGCAAACAAACACCAAGAGCACAGCTGGTCCCACGGCCTTGGCCATGAGCTGTGGCTCAAAGCGCATTCTTGCAACAGGCGCTTTCTGGGTCGAGCGGTGCGTGTCCGCGGTTACGCTGCAGTGTGAGCACAGGGGATGCTTTGGGACATCTCCCCTAGCAGCATTTTGCTGAATTCTTCATCTCTGAGATCACAGATCAAGGCAGAGTTTAAAGCAGTGGCCAGATCGCTGTTTCGCGGACCTAGAACAAATACACTAAAAGCTTCCCCTGTGTGTGTGCAGATTAAGTCGTTAATGAATATTTTTGCTAAGCATAAGAAATCTGGCTGGCCTGGGAGCTCAGCTCGGCCAAGATGTGGGAGATTTGGCAGAGCAGCCTCAGCACAGCAGCAGTGGGGCCTCAGGCACCGCACGGCGTGGTGAGTGCACTGGGCAGCCCCTGGGTTGCTGCTAAGTGGGCAGGAATGTGGTCCTGCATATTGCTGGGGGCTGCAAAGCGTTGCAGGAAAACTTCCGTGTATCCAGTGAGGGAGTGTGCTTGTGCGTGTGTGCATGCAGACGGGGCTGAGAGCTGTGCTGAGAAAATCCATGAGCACTACTGGTTTCTGCCTGCTGTATGGGGCAGTGGGGCTGTGCTGTGGGGATGGGCAGGGGGCAACGGGCTCTGTGCTGGCACAGGTAACGCTGGTAAATGAGCCCGGGTAGACAGAGTTCTGAGTGTCTGCTGAGTGGGTCTGAAAAAAAGGGGCAAGAAGAAAGAGTTTAAAACCATCGTGGTATGACAGTAACCTTCCCTGCCTCACGTTTTCCAGGAATGGTGCTCAGGCAGCTTTACAGATGTTAATTAAGACTCGTGCCCTTCCCCGGGGATGCACTGAGGTATTACAAATAATAGTATTAGCAGGAGTATCGGTACAGACAAATTAATTAAGGGTAATATCTAAAAGGCAGAAGGCTGCTGGGTCATGCTGCTGGCTGGGAGATGGGGAGGAACGGCCCCGCGGGGTGAGGGCAGCGCGTGCAGGGAGCAGCAGCTGCACTGAATGGTGCAGGTGCGTTAGGAGGAGTGCAATAGAGGGGCTTTCCCTGCTCTGCTCACCACAGGGCAAGGAGAGCACAGCAGGTGCTGACCTTGTCAGCCAGTACTGTGGGATGCTGCCCTCCCAGTCCCAGGAGCAGCCCCAGCCCCGCCGGATGCTTTTTGGCCAGCTGTGTTTGGCCTTGGTCAGAGGGAGGATGTGGCTGTGGGTAGCCCAAGAATCAGCCCGGCAGTGACTGCACGCTGAGTTATTTTGGGAACCCAGCTCTTTGTGTGTCACACTGCTCCTCGTGTCCAGAAAGAGCCACCAAGAACACTGGGGAAAAAATAATGCCTTGCGGCGTGATGCATTTAATGTGGGATATGACCTGGTCCGATTTCCTGTGATTCTGCCACTCGGGCCACAGGCACTGAGCTGGGGAGGCACTGCCGGCCGGTGGCTGTGGGACAATGGCCGGAGTGCCATCCGTGCCAACACCGTATCTGATCCTGTGAGGAAAGAGGGGTTCCTGCAGTCCCCAGATAGGGCTGTGCATTGTTTGAGCCATTTATATCCATGCAGGTTTGGCAGCCAAGGTCCTTGGGATATTGGGTGAGGCAACTCCTGTTGTTGTAGACATCACTTCCATTTTCCTTCCTCTTCTTCCTTTAAAACAAAGCCGTTATCACTGCCCTGATCTTGCTCCCGAAGGGGGATGAGGAGGGGCACATGTTGCCCATGGAAGCCTTCCCATTCCCGGCACGCTCGTTTGTCACCTGGGAGCGGTGACAGCACAGCGTGTGCTGGGGCGCACGGCGAGGCCACTAGGCTGCATTCTTGGAGCGCTGCTGAGAAAGTCTGTGGCTTCTTCAGGGAGGCTGCAAAGAAAAGAGATAGTCTAACAGAGCCAAGATCTGGTACGGCCAAAGAGACCACAAACAGATGGTCTGTGTGGATCTGTGGGATGAAGGGGAGGAATTGCGCATCTCCAGGGAAGGTAACGACCTGGTCGGGGCACCTGGGTGGAGCTGCACAGAGCAGAGCTAATGGGAACAGGTCACTTCTCAGCTGCTGCTGGAGGGAGCAGCAGACGTTGCTGGAGGTATCTGAGCACAGTCTTGGCCAAGGCCCTAGGAGAGACTTTCCAGACCCCTAATCCAGCATCAGAAGAGCATGAGCTAAATACTTGGAGAAATAATGCTTTCAGGTACGCACCCTGGCACAGGTAATTAGTGAGGGCAGCCCTGCCTGGCTGTACCTCTGCCTGCTCCAGGAGCCCCGGCGCTTGCAGGCTGTAGCAGCCACCGTGCAGCAGGCCCAGCCCTGCAGCTCCATGGCCAGAAATTGTTTCCCACGGTGTCTACAGGCACCCACGGGTGGAAGTTGCCTGCCCCCAACACCGCCCTTGTCCATCCGCAATGCACGCACAGCCACAGAATGCAGACCAGCCCCTTTTTCTGTCCTAAACTCCTCAGTGCGCGCGTTCCTCTGGAGCTGCTGTTTTGTTCATCACTCCTCTTCCAGCATGTTCCCAGAGTGTGCTCAGCCCTTACTAATTAAAGCAAAGGCAAGGAGAGGCAACGATCTGTGCGTGGAGCAGACATGCAGAAGCATGGATGCTGTGAGTCAGGGAACACTCCTTGCCAATTCTTCACATATGCTTTTGTACTCACTCATTGTTTGGCTTCTTTATATTTTTCCCAAAGAGTTAAGCAGATGGATGGGAGTGCTCCCCGCACATACCCATGATTATGCTGAGCTGTAGGAAACCTGCTCTGGGCATCGCTGTGGGGCTGGGCAGAGTGTGCAGAGCGGCAGGCAGCGGGGTCCTGCTTTGCTCGCAGCACATGTGGGCAGGGCAACGGCAGCAGACGAGCAGCTGGCTGGGAGAGCGGTGGTCCACATCAGATGCAAGCCACGGAGGCCAGGGAAACCAAAGCTATGTCACGGCTGGAATGGATCCTGCTGCTTGTGGTGAGAAGCTGTGCAGCTGTGTCCTGTGAGGGAGTGCAGGCTGCAGAAGGGCTTTGCCCCAAGGAGTCCTTTGTGCCCCCAGGTAACATTATCAGTGTGGCAGAGGAGGGCCCTAAGCACACTGCAGAGCATCATCACAGTCTCACACACTTTTCCCAGGGCTGCCTCCTTCAAAAGCAGCCTTGGATACCCTCACCTCATCCAGCGCCACTCTTCACCTCAGCAGCAGTGATGGCTGAGCCCTCATCCTCTGTGAAATGAGGGAGAAGAGATGCACAGCATCCTTGGAGCCCAGAACAATGTCACACATAGCTCTTGTTTGGGGACCTTTTCTGCAAAAGGCATTGCAGTGTAATGCAAGGCCCCGACCAGCCAGCTCTGCTGAGGCTGAAACTGCACACACAGGTGGGAGCATGCAGGCAGAGGCAGAAGGCATGACAGAGAGAAATAAAGACCGAGACCTGCTGTAGCAGAAGAGACACCTCCAATTGGATCAGCTCTAATGTGGGATCTTCCCCTCACACACCTCTGTCTCATGGCTCTGGGTGGGTACTGGGCTCTGACAGCAGGTTTGTTCAGCAAGGTTCATGTAAAGCAGCTGGAAACAGGCACTGCTCCTGCCCTGTGGTTGTGGAGAGCTCTGCAAAATGCTGTAACTGTCCGGAACAAAAAGCCAAATTTTCCTCAAAATGAGGGACACATGATGATACTAACACTCCCTTACCACCATTGTCACTGCAGGAACACATGCACCTCATCAGCTGCAGATTGCCAGGGAGAGAACAAACCATCTTCCCACACTTCATTCCAGAGAAAGGCTGCCAGCATTACCTACACGTGCACTGAACAGGTGGAGGGAGATGGCAGCGCTCAGATAGGGCACTGCGCTCAGCCTGAGGGAGAAGGGAGCTGTGTTTGGCTGCATGTGGGTGTGTGAACGCTCAGCCATCGCCTCAATAATATTCCACTGTCACTGGGACTCTGCCCAGCCTGGTTCTGGTTTCTCTCGGTCACCATGGGAAAAAGCTCCAGGCCACCCAGCATGAAAATGCAGCACAGAAGGGCAGCAAGAGGGATCATCTCTCAGCTGGAGGGTTTTCTGAAGATGGACATGAACCAAGCTTCCGTTTTTTCTGAACTGCTTGGAAAAAATCATGCCTTGGCCCAGGACTGCACTCTGCATCTCACATCAAAGCTCAGCTGATACGGTCCGAAATGTTCGGTTTGCACTCATTTAGAAAAGCACATCCATGGCTCCTTTCCTGCCTTGGCTCTGTATCCATCTGCAACAGCAAGGTGTGATGAGAAAACCCTTCGTTCTGGCACTGCGGGTTCAGGCAGAGCTGGGAAGCACACAGAATCCCAGGGGAGCAGAGGTCTCTTAACGTTTTCCATCACAATCCTTGTAGCAAAGGTCTTTGCAGCCCTCTGGGTGAGCGGCTCCAACCTGTCAACCCCTGGGACTCAGCACAGGAGCCCCACCTGGCACCTGTGAGCAGCACTGGGGCAGCAGCTCCTGCTGAGGAACGTGGCCCAGCTCAATGGGCTCCTTTAAGCCACGCCAGGCTGCTTTTTGGAGCCATTAAGACTTTCTAAATACCACAGAAATGCCAGAACATGCATCCAATGGCCACAAATTAATCAGTGCCGGCCAAGGCCAGCACAGCCTGCTGTGCACCACTCTGCTCACTGGGAGCTCCCAGCTCTGCACTTCCGAGGGCCGGCTGTGGGCACAGGGCTGCTGCCCACTGCTCCCAGAGCACTGCCAGGGACCCTTGCCACAACCCAACAGATAGATTAGGTTAAAAAAGAAAAACCAGCACCGAGTTTGCCACAGAGCACATGTGGTATTTATCCGTGGGGTGGAACACATTGACACAGCAGGGGGACAAGACCAAAATTCCCCAGGAATAAATTAGAAGAGCCACACACAGAGCCGGCCACCTCCTCCCCGAGCAGCCCAGTGGTGGCACACGGCTCTGACAAAACCAGCAGGGCTCTGTGAGGAGCAGCTCTGTACAAAACTGTATGGCACAGAAGAGCCGTGGCTGATCCCTAACACCCACTGCATTCCTGCTCCACCCTGCGCATCGCACCATGAGCAGTTCCTGCACCCTGCCCGTGCACCCCTAGGTGTAATGAGGTCCCCAGGGGAAGGCATGAGCTATCTGAAACCAAATGAAAAGGCAAGGAAATGCCTGGGGAAGACCTGTGCGGGACACTGCCCCGCAAGGACACATGAGCTGGGACCTGGTGAGCCTGTTCCATCTGCAGCTCTTCCACATGAGTGAAAAAACAGGGGAAAGAAAATTACAAAGAATGCGGGACACAGAAACAGAGCTGTTTCTAAACAGGATGCTTTTAAAGCCTTCCAGGAGGCATGTGCTGGTTCTTTAATCCCCATCAGTTCATTTATACCTAGTAACTTTTTACTGCTACCCTATTACATCAGGCCCTATAGGGACAGAAGATGGTGGTGGGAGAAACTCAGGAAGTTGGGAATTTGAGGGAGACAGAGTGGATGAGTTATGGAGGCCCCTCCTGTCACCAGCCCTGCTAGAGTTCAGCTGTGGGTAAAGCACTCAGAGGTCTGAATACTTCTCCAAACTTGCCCAGTGCCCCAAGCCAACACTGCTGGCTGGAAACCTGGCTGAGAAGTGAGTCCTGCTTGCAGCTGGCCAGAAGCACCAGGGGACAAGCCAGCCTAGCCAGTGGTGGGAAGAGGGCAAAAAGGGGAGAAAGAGCCTTCCCAGCTGCCCTGAAGCCATTCTTGCAGAGCTTTAGAGAGAAGAACCCAGGGCTCACGGAGGGTTCATTTATTTGCTACCTCACTAAGTCCAGCAGTTCCTTGGGTCCGAGAGCTCTGGTTTACAACCTCTGCTCTTCTGCTCCAGGAATTCTGCACAATAACAGAGCCAGGTTTGTGCTCAGCCAAACCTCTGGCACATTTGATGAGCAAGGAGGGTTGCAAATGTTATTAATGCTGCGCACACTGGGCTTAGGAACAAATTCCTCTGCAGAGTGCATCCAGGGCTGTCAGCTGGAGCAGACGGCTGGAGTTCTGCTCCCAGCTTGGGGACCTCGGTGGGGCGACGAAGCCTCACCTTGGACACAGTGCTCCAGGAAGAGGGGAAGGAACGAAAGTCCCCCGGGAAAAGCAGCAATCGTTGTCTTTTGTTTGGGTAATTGCTGTGCTCAGGCCTTGTAGGCTGCAAGCAGGAGTCAGTCAGGAGGCCAATAGTATCGCTGCCTTCACCAAAGACCTTCGGGGAGCTGGCACCATACAACCTACGGGGGATGAGAGCTCTCTGCCCCCCCCCTCCCCCAGAACCACGTGCAAAGTATCCCTTATAAAAACGGGTCGTTCAAAACAGTGGCAGTTTCTGGAATGCCTGTTGATTTACTCAAACATAGCAATAGTCAGACTCTGTCTCCCCATTTCTGCGGCTGGAGGAGGGCTGTGGGTGAGGGTTGGCGCCCAGGCTCCATCCCACGCAACCCCAGGCTGGGAGGAGGGGGAGGAACGCTGCCTGCCCACTGTCTGCAATGGCACAGAGCAAAGGGGATGCACGAGAGGCCTGCATACAAAAGGAAGGGACTGGAGAAGGAAAGAGAGACGTGAGAAAGCTGGAAAGAGAGGGAAAGACAAAGAGGAGGAAAAAAATCAGAGGCAGCAGTGAACAGAAAAGAAAATGTGAGAGAGGCTGAGCCCCTCGCAGGGAGCAGCCTTGCCCCCACAGCCCTGCCGAGCTGCTCGGGCCTCCCCTTCCCCCTTGCAGAGCAGCAGGAATGCCTTTTCCCACTAGCACCATTTTGTTCTTGCTCTGGTTTTTCCTCGCCTGCTTTGTTCTTTCTCCTTACAAGCCATGGCTGAGGGTAAGCGCTAATTCCTTCCAGGTGCTGCGTCCTGACATCCTGCCGCTCCCTGCACCCCCTGCAGCTCCCAGCCCTGCCCCGGGGGGCTCAGCCCTGCTCCCCCAGCCCAGGCAGCACCTAGAGCCTGGCAGCGGCCTTCTGGCCTTCAGCACAGGTTTGGGTGCAATGGGAACACCCCTCCCACCCACAGCCACAGGACACTGGGCTCAGGGAAATGGGCAGAGCCACAGTGGGGTTCTGAGGGACACATCCAGCACCTAGCACGCTGCATCAGTGCAGGCTGACCCCAGGAGCTCAGTATCAGCTCCCTGCTCTGAGAGAACACGTTCTCATGGGGGCCCTCCAGGGTCTGGACAAAGCTCGGAAGAAGCAGAGAATCAACATCAGATGAGGAAATAACATCCAGCTCAGTGAAACGCTTTGGCATCTCAGTGAAAGTTTTAGAGGGGGAAAAACAGTCACTCAGGTTGTGGGCAGCAGTTCAGGACACTCACAAATGAGTTCACATGACTCTAATAAAAACAAACCCAGGTCAAATCACGATAGGTGGTCCACGTTATGAAACCCGTGGACCCGGCAAGACGGGTCCATAGGTGGGTGACACGCAGACCCTGTTCCATCAGCCCAAAAGGGCTCAGGAACACCGCCTGCTGTGAAGGACGGTGCTGGGGAAGGTTGCCTGGAGCTCAGCAGAGCCTCCTACCATCAGCATGTCTGAGCAGTTGGAAAGGAAGCACAATAAAAAGACCACTTAAACAACTCATCAGCTAAACAGCTGAGAAAGCCAGGCAAGAGGTCTGCCAGCAAGTTGGGGTCTTAATGTGTTTGCAATTCATCAGCCTCCTGCTCAGCTCCTAGCAAGCCGGCAAGGCTGGGATTCAAAGGTGAAATACCTGCATCTGCTCCCATCGTGTCTGCTGCTTAGTGCAAACATTTATGTTTCTCGGCATATAAAATAAACAGGCCCGTGTTCCAGGGAAGCCTGTCAGTGCAACAGCAGATACAATTTATGGTGTGTGAGCATGACTCCCAGTGCATAGGTCCAGGAATGGGGGAAAGGGAGCAGAGTCTCCTTACAAAACAGACGACTCTGGCTCCTGCTTCATTCTCCACCTGCAGAGAGATGCGGGGCAAAGGAGAGGGCAGACATCTCTGTCCTGGGCTCCTGGAAGGCACATTTCTGGGGAGTGGTTCTGGCACAGCAGATGCACTTGGCTGCCTAGACACGGGGTGGCACCTCTCAGCCCCCCAAAATACATGGGCACCTCGGGGCTGTGTCTCGCCTCAAGAGCGCACATCTCCATGGGCACACGGGCAGAAGCAGCCAAAGGCTCCAGCACAGGAGCTGCAGTCACTGCCGGGTGTGGGATGCAGAAAGGAGGATGGGAACAGGGGGCATAGAGGCTGCACAACCCCAGCACAGTCCCACAACACCCTCAGCATCCCTACCCACCTCTGGCTGAGCAGAGCAAGCAGGCCGCAGCCATTTGCTGATACCACTACTTCAGCAATGGCAGCATTTTGTGCAATAGTGTTGCATATTACCTACTAATACTGGTGATGCTTGTGCAGCCTCGTGCCTGGGAACAATGGCAGCAATTACATGTCATTCCCTCACTGAGGATAGTGTGAGAGAAGTGTTCCTGTCCAGCTCCTCTGCTCAGGGCCACACCTCTGTGTTCCCAGGACTTCAAAAGCAGAGCTGGAGATAAGAGATGAGAAAAAGAAACACACAGGACAAACCTGAGGAAATAAGGTTACTGGGACCAGCAAGAGAGACTTCCTTTATAAGCCTGTTTCCCATTTCCTCTCCCTCCTCTGAAATTATCTCTGAGCTCTTTTTCCCCTCTTCACTGCCCAATATTTAATTGAAAACGCAGATCTGTGGCGCAGAGAGGTGTTATTTTCGGCACAAGAATTGAGATATCTCCTAGCAGCTGTCAATCCCCGCGACCTCAGCTTCTGTGCAGACTTCACGGGCCATTTTTCCCCTCCTTTTTCTTCCCTTCTTTTCCCCCCACCTCCCTTTTCTTCCTGCAGCTGAGTTACTGTTCCATTGCTCTCCGCTGGGACTCCGACAGGAGCTGAGCTCCTGGTGGATGACACAGAATAATTGAGCCGTCCTTCTGCTGCCCTTCAGTCCCTGCCAGCGCTTCCTCCTGCAAGTGGCAGCTGAGCAGCACCCGCACGGCACCGAGCTGACATCCGCAGGTCCACACAGAGCTCACAGAGCATCGGTTCTGTGCACGGAGGAGGTGACAGAACGCCGGTTCCGATTATGAGAGCATTTAAACGAGGCGGCGATCTAAGCAAAGAGGCTGTAATCGCTGCCCCTGGAGATAAACCACGAGTGGGGACAGCACTTCTAAACAAACGCAGGGCGAGAGGGGTGCTCCATGAGGAGGACCACAGTGCAGATCAGCACAGGGCTGGAGGCTGTGCTGTGGGGCAGGAAGCGCTCACCCCGCAGCCCCCGTGCAGATCCCTCAGTGTCCGCTCACAATACAAACAAACTCATTTCAGCAAGCACTATGACTAAAGGTTTTGACTTTTCTCGTGGTTTTCGTTTTCCGTTCTTTCCCCCCCCCTCTATTCATCCATTTTGGCATTAGTTCACCAGTGGATTTGATTGTCCCCAAAGCGGTGTTTCTGGTAAATAAACCATTGTCCACCTCTCTCTCCCCAGCATTAGCCATGCCAACTTCCATTGTGCTGACAATTGATTCCAGGTGCTTTCAGCCTCTCTTTCCCAACGCAAAATGCCTACACAACATCAATCTCAGTGGTTGGGGCGAGCAAAGCATGGCTCAGAAGCACCCACACCGCCCCAGCCAAGCTCAAAGCACACAGTGCAGCACATCAGAGAGCGGGGCAGAGAGGTGAGCACCTTCCTGCACACATTAGCTCCAAAACAATCCACAAGAGATTGGCAAAGACTGCTTGTAACCAGTGAAACCATACTCTGCGCACGGGATACTGGAACACAATGGAAAGAAATATCCAAAACAAACCATGCTGCCTAATCCCACGGCTGGGGAGAGGGTCAGAATCCCACAGCAGCGCTTCCGGGAGTGCTGAGCAGTCACCATCAATTTTAAAAGCAGTATCACTTAATTACTTCCTAATTGTAAATGCAGGTGCTGTACCTGTGCTGAGCTGGGAAACGTGAGGCAGGAGAAACGCTTTGGCCACTTGACTTAATGACTCAGGCTCTAAACCAGGAACGTTTAATTCCATTTGTGCACTCGATCTGGTCCTGAGATATTTCAAAGGATATCTGTGGTGCTTTAGAAGCATTACAAGGTGTTGTAAGTTAAAATGGGAAATGTCTTTAATTTTGGTTAGGGACCTTAAAAACACAATGAAAAGCTTAGGTGAGACTTGTATGCAGAGTGGGAAACTTGCTGCCTATAAAAAAAAAAAAAGTAAAAACGGAATCAATAGAGGTTAGATGTAATGGTAATATCTGTGCAAAGATGGTTTAATTGTCAGTTCAGAGGGAAATGTCAACTCCGCAATGGAAATATTTACAGGAATTTATAGCAAGGAACTATTTGGCTCAATCTATGGTCAATGATTGAGATAATTGCTGCAAAATGAGATTGTCTGGCATTGAAAAAAGGGTCATAAGAGACAGCTGAGCTGCTAGAAATGCTGCTATCCAGCCTGCGCTCGTTAACTAAGAGGGAGAGGAATGGCTGGACCTGGTGGGGGATCACCTTGTCCACTAGGGAGATATTATCCAGGCAAGCAGCTTCTCCAAAAGAGGAAAAATTATTCCTGCAGTGTCAGAGTGGGGGATTTTATAGGGAAAAAATAAAAAGGGGGTGGGATTGGCTCTGCCCTTTCCTGAAGGAGGCTCCCGGGGAGCACCGCAATGCCCAAATCATGCTCCTGCCCCACAGCTCCGTGCTGCTGCAGGGAAGCTGCCTTCAGTTCTCACCAGACAGGGTTGGCACAGCTCCATGAAAAGGAAACGAACTGTCCCACACCCCTCTGCTGCTGCTGTCCTGCAGAGACCTTTCTTCTGCCCTGTTGATGTGAGCACACTGGGCTGCTAGCATCACTCCAACCCATCAGGACTCACTCCAAATCCATCAGGACCTCAGGCACGCTCCTTATATTCCACACTCCATATTCCCAGCTTCTCATGCCTTGCTTGCCTCTGCTCTGCACAGCTTCTCTTCTCCAGCCCATGCAACTGTATTCACACAGAGATGCTCCCAGGGAGAAGCAGAGCAACACTTGTAGAGCCCAATCCACCCTGATGTTCCCTGCAGCAAAAGATTACCCTGAGATGAACCTGAATTACAGTACCTCACAGCAGAAGGTCAGCAGCACCAAGAGCCGTGCCTGGGAGCAGTGACAGGGGGACTCTCCAGGCTGGCAGGGAATGCAGGACAGAAAATGGCTGCATTTCATCCTTTCTTCAAAGGAAAGTGGCTGCACACCTGCACAGGCGCTCTCACCATCCAGGCTTCCTTTCCCCCAGCACAAAACACCAGTGAGACCCCCAGTAACCCAGTGATGTGCTAACAAGAAGCCCACACCACAGGCTGTCTGGTTGGGAGAGGTCAGGACCACCTCCCCTGTGCTAAGCTTTTATCAGCACTTAATTAAAACTTGACGAGAAGATTAACACACAGAGAGTAGTTTTAATTAACTTAATATTGTTTTCAATTTTCCAGCTTGTCCCAGCATACCAGGCACCTGCAGATCCCAATGCAAACCTGGGTGGGGTGGGGTGGGGAGGTTCTGGCCCTCACCTGGTTTTAGGATGCTAATAACCACTCTGCCCTCCTGGGTCCGTTCAAGCCTCCCTGTGCATGGAAAGAACCCCTGTCCTGTAGGGAACTGCAAGCAGTGTTCACCAGATCCCCCCTGCTATTTCATCACGGAGGTGCTCTGCAAGATCTGAGAGCTTTCCCTGCAGCCCTGTGCTGCTCTGAGTGCTCCCCAACGCTCCACCACCCACTGCAGCAGCACACAGGGCTGGGGGTACCTGGCTGCACCCCCAGGGCCTGGCTGTGTTCCTGCATCGATGAGCACACTGAACCTTGCACCAGTTCTGTCAGAAATAGCTTGCTGTTCAAAAAAACCCCATGTTATTGTTAACTTTCTCCTTCCATTGTTTTTTCTATGTCACCTCGTGCCTCTCCCCCTGCTGATTTCCTGACAACCTTGGGCCGAACAATGCACTGACAGAGTATTTTTTTCCTCCAGAGATTTACAGCCCAGGGGGGTGGGGTGCTCTCTTTCAGCCCCGGGTCTGAGCACAGCTCTGGACACTGCTCTGCAGGGCAACAGCAAGGATTGACACGTCTGCTTTCGTTTCTTCAGAGCAGTATTAGAATGGGGCAAGGTACCTTGGATCCGATGGGAATAACCTCCCAGCCATGCTGTAAGGTCATGCAGCTGACAAAGGAACATATCCAGCACTCCAAAGGCAGGTGTCAGCTGAGTGTGTTCTTCTGCAGTTTGTGTGACTTTATTTTTTGGCTGCTGTGGTCTTTCTTGATGCTCTGCGTTCAGTCAGTTGTGATTTAATAAACTGTCGTGTTCTAATTTCCCGTGGAGAGTTTCATTCAGGTTTGATTTGCGAAGGAGGAGGGAATGTCCTCCTAGCACCTTCCTAAAGCAGGATTTCCCTGCCCTTCTTTTGGGTGAATTCCATCCAGAGTCTGACGGGTGCCGTGAGACACACAGGAAACACAGTGCCCAATGTCATCAGATGTCCCTGTGAGCCCCGTGCTGCTGGAAGAAGAAAAGGAGTGGTGGTGCTGGCTGTGATGAGCTCATGAGGACTGGGTACAAGGCACAATCTGAAATAGCAACCATAGGGTCTGCAGTACAAACCCAGACTGATCACGAACTCAAGTGAGATGCTCACGGCCTGACCACTGTGTACACTCCCTGCATGAGGGGACTGCAATCAGGTCCAAATTATCCAGCAAACACTTCAGGATGACAAATTCTTGGGCAGAAAGCAGCCAAGGGCATGTGAGTGCTTTGCAAACAAGAACTATGCTGTCGGATTGAAGCAGGCAGTGTTCAGCTGGGTCTGACCCCAACATCACACCCCGTGGCTGTGACAAAGGGGCAGCTTTCTCCTTGAGCATTCCCTCCAGAGCAGAACCAAAGTGGTTCTGCAGGGAGAGCTGCTGTGCACCGTGCTGCCTGCAGGACCTGCCTGCCCCACTAGAGCTCCTGGCTCGGAAACTTCTCACTATCTCCTCAGCAAAGCCTTGAGGCCCTTAATGCTACTGTGTTTGCTGACATCTGGGCAATGGTGAGAAAGTGGGAATTAATTTCTAACAAGCCTTTCAGTCCTTGTAGGAACATACTTACAGTTGCTGAAGATAACTATGCTGACATGGCCCCAGGACATTGAGCAGCCCTCTCCAGTTCACCCAATCATCAGCCACACTGGGGTGTGCCCTTTCCACCAGCGCTGCCTTTACAAGGATGGAACTGTTCGTGTGCTGCCACCGAGTCCTCCAGCTCAGCCCTCATGAGCTAACTCTCACTCCAGGTCATTTCCCAGCAGGGAATCTCTGGGGACCCTCCTCCCCAGTCCATTCCCACAAGAAACACCAGGACTGGCAATGCCAGGGGACCAGGAGGCCATGGGAGATGGGACAAGCATTTTACAAAGATGAATGGACAGAAGCAGCCCATCCTACGTGGGGGGCATGACCTCCTGCAATATCTCAGAGGGCAATAGAGGCAGGCCCTCCTCCCCCACCTTGTACCAATATGGTGTAGGGTTTAAAGGAGGCTCCCCATAGCGAGGAGCTTCAAAGCCTTGCCAGCCCCTCCCACCAAGTGTCCTCCTGCTTTGGTTCCACCCTCCACATTTCAGTGCCTTTCATCCTTCCTCTTCTTCGTCTTCATCGTTATTAGGTTCCCTTCCCCCGCTCCCGCCCACTCCCACCCGTTCTGGAGCCTGCCTTTGGTCAGGAGCCCAATGGGAACCAGCTGTCAGGCGGAGCTGGGATATCCTGGGGAAAACAGCTTGAAAATGCCTCCCTCATGGCAAAGGAAAAAAATCCTGCTGCAAAATGGCCCCGCAGATGGAAAAGGCATCCTGCGGCCCCATCCCCTGACCTGCGTGGGTCTGCTCACTGGCACGGTACCAGGAGGTCCCAGCTCCCGTTGGGTCTGTGAACCCATCCTGTTTGTGCTCCTCCTGCCAGCGGGACCCTCCCGACCCACGCACAAGGACCCAGGGCCCTGGGCTGGAGTGTTTCGCATCCATCCTCCTTGTGACTCCTCCAGCACCTCGCTCCAGCATTGTTCTTC
The DNA here is from genome assembly GCA_028571105.1 of Tragopan temminckii. NCBI lineage: Eukaryota > Metazoa > Chordata > Aves > Galliformes > Phasianidae > Tragopan > Tragopan temminckii. The sequence goes on from JAOWBP010063343.1 coordinate 15,128, forward strand.
CGAGATGCTCCTGCCCTCCCCAGCCCGGGGGTTGTTGTTGTTTAAACAGCAGCAGCAGCCACACAAGCTGTGAGCTGTCCTGCCTATACAGGGTGGTCTGTAATTGCTTCCTGTCCTCTCCAGCAACTGCCTTCATTTGTTTGAATTTCTGCCTAATCTCTGAACTGGGGGAGTTTGGAATGAGAGATGCTTGCTGCAGGCTCCTGGGTGTTTCCCTGCACTGAGCCACAAAGCCAGCTTGAACATCCAGCCTGGTACAGCCGTAGTCCCTCCACAAGGAGGAAAACCTCAGCTCAGAATAACCCAGCTTTAGCTGGAGTCCCGGCTTTAGCGGTGCTGCGAGAGCAAGGCTCAATGTGGTCCTTGGATGCAGCAACTGGAGCCCAGGTGTGAGCGGCAGGAATGGGAGTGGGAAAAGCAACAGGGGGATGGGGAGAGATGAAGAGCTATTTCTCAGGCTTCATAGCCTCACTGTTCTTGGTGATGTTATGGCACAGGCTGTGCCTGGGGTGGATTTTATCCAAGCCGGTTTGCACACATCCTGCTGATTTCCCAGCGTGATGACTTTGTGTCTCTGTGTCAGCCTCTGAGCTCCCATTATGTGTGAGCAGGAAGAGGGGATGCTGGGGGTCAGCCATGAGCAGGGCTGAGTGCTCAGATGGCTGCAGACAGAACTCTAGAACTTTCTTTTTCCAAAAGAAGGAGCTTTGTCTCTCTTTTGAAACAAAAAAGGCTGTGGGTAATGACCACGTGGGTAATGACCACATCTAACAGCATTTTCCACATTGATGTACTAAAACCTTTAAATAAAAATTCCCCAGGTGTTGCTAGAGATAGGAAGCATCTTCCAGCATCAGCCTTGTGGTCTCTCTGGAGCAGGAGCTGCACAGGCTTTCTTCTTGGGTCTGGAGAGTTACCAAGAAGGGAGGAAAAAGACTAGGGCCAATAAGACCAGAGTTTGAAGTGCAAACCCAGCATCTGTCTCCTAATCAAACAACTTCCCCGTCTGCTCCACCTCTGCCTCTGCTATGGCTTTCTAACTTACATCAATCCTGCATGGCAGAAGTATGGGAGAAGTATGCTCCTGTGCAGTTCCCGTGGCTAACAGGGGATTTTTCCCTTTGCAGAATTTAGGAAGAAAGAAGTACCGGTATGTGTGTGTGTCAGATCTGGGGTGCTCAGAGCCAGGGCCTCAGGCACAGCCACTCTGTAGGAATTACAAAGCCAGAGAGATAATGCAACAGATATTGCACGTGTTGCAGGGGAGGACCTTGGGTGCGCAGCGCAGGACTAAGCCAGCACTGTCCCTTCCCACCCTGCATGCACTCACACAGTGCACTGGGAGCTCCTGCAGGATGGCCTGGAGACTTTCCCCAACCCTGCCTGTGCAGAAGGATCACCAGCAAGCCCAGCACTGGCAGGATTGAATGAAAATGTCAGTTCCTTTACTGCTCCTTTGTACTGCATGGCCATTGTGGCAGTGAGGTGGTGGGCTGCAGGCAGCAGGGCAGTCTGGCTCCTTTGTGGCCACCTGTTTGGGGTCACCAACACGTGCTGGGGGACTCCCAGGACAGGAGATCTGGAGTTAGAACAGCCACAGACCCAGAGATATCACCAGCCCATTCCCGCCCCTCACCCCTCGCACCGTTTTCTTGAATGGCTTTGCAAGCTGTTCCCGGTCCAGATGCATCTCACACACATTTCACATCTATCTGACGTGCTCAGAGCACACACTGGGTTGCGTGGCGCATATTGAAAATATATTGGCCTACTGTCTAATTTAAACTGCATGAATATTACGTGTTAGGTAGTATTTTATATGTGGCTGCATATATTTTAAATTAATGGATGGACAATACAATGCGTGATGGCTTTTTAATGCCCCCTGTTGCACACAGGCCCCATGGCAGCTGCAGTTCAAAATACTTCCAAAAAAGCACAGGCTGCCCTGCTGCAGCAAAACGGCTGTTCTCATGCAGCAGTGAGAACAACCTGCAGGACTGCCATCCCCCACGGGGCAGGACGGGGCCATCAAGGCATGATGATGAGCAGAGCTCTCCTTGTGCAGTCTCTCACACATCTTCAGCCTCTCCTTCTGGTTCTGAGATGTGCCCTGCTAGCTCCAAGCCCTCTGAGTGCTTTTCCCAAAGCTGCCTTGTGTAAGCACCCCTCCAGAGCCAGCCCATGAGACACACGTAGTGGCAAGGGTGACGCAGGCCTCTGGAGGGTCATCCAAATCAGGCACATTTCAGAACACAGCAGGAGCATCTGCTGCTGTGTCCTTGCCGTGAGAGCTCTGGTGTGGGCTGGTGGACTCGTACAGCCCCAGCTCCTGCCTGCCGCCCTTTCTGCTTTTGGCCTCCTGGTTTTGGCACCGGGTGTCACCCATATCCACCCCCCTCCTGATCTCCATTCCCTGTCTCCTTGTTTGATTAGATGCAGTTCCTAATGGGGCTCTGCTCTCCTTCTGGCAGCCTCTTGCTTCCCGCACAGCCTGGACTGTCAGAGCAGCTCCCAAAGGGAGCAGTCAGTGCCGGCATGCGGAAGCTGGGGAGGAACCGAGGTTGGAAGAGAGATCTCCAGTGGTGGAGTGCAGCTGGACTGTGGGAGACAACAGGAACTGGCCATGACAGCTACTGCTGTCCTCGCACTGCTAGCAGAGGTGTGGCCTTGGCGATCATATCTGTGAAAGCTCCAGGTGGAGCCCAGCAACCATGCAAGCCCTAAGCAGTGAGCCTCAGGGACAGGGAAGGGGAGGCTGCAGCTCAGGCTGCAGAGCAGGAAGCAGCACTCCCAGCTTGCGGATGAGAGCCATGTTGCTTTTCCCTCAGACATGGCTGTTAGGCTGCCAGGAATGTAGCTGCTAGCTCACAGCGGGTTTTAAAGCATGATCCCAGAGGGCCACAGCCTTGCCAAGGCTCTGATGTTGGTGGTCAAGATGCTAAAGTGGACTTTCTGAACCAACAGGGAGACATGATCTGATTGGTACCAGAAAGTGATAGGGGAGACAAAAAACATACATGGTTCTGATTACCTGGCTTCAAAACCATGGCAATAAACCCAAATTTGGGAAGCAATTAGAAAGGGAGAAGAAGAGCAAGAAGAAAAAGGAGAATGAGAGAGTCGCCTGGAGGTCTCAAGGCAGCCTTTCAAGGATCAGCATTTGGAGAAAAGCCAACATATCAGCTCTAATCTTTGGCTTTTTGTTGGACTTAACAAGAACTTTAAAATGAATCCAGTCGCAACTGACGGGCCCCATATGGATCCTGGTTTGAAACCTCCTCCCAGCACCAAATCAAATCTGGAACTACAGAAAGCAAGGGAGAAGACTTTAAAAGGGAAAGACAAAGTCAGAAGCTCACTAGCCACTCGCACATGCCTGTCCGGGTGCACATTCGTGTGCTCAGACTGTGCACAGAGCCATTAGGCTCTGTACCACTACAGTGACTGCAGACAAGTGGCTCTGCGGCTCCGCGGAGGGGCTGTCTGTGACCATGACAATACCACGATGATATTTCCCTTGATGCCACTCAACTGAGTCGTTTCCCAGACTCTCTGTGAGTTCAATCGCATGTGCATCTGTAAATTGCCTTCATTTACTGCCTTTTATTTCAAACTTTGATATAAAGTATGGATATTTTCCTTCACGTACCAATTTATTTTTTTTTAAATTCTCCCCTCATCTTTCTCTGTAGCTGGCGCATCTCTCATCTCCCTAAGCTACACCACAATGCGAGAACAAAGGCATCTGACCTGTATCCATGGCAACCCTCAAATTCTACACCTTTGCCTTTTGTACAAAATACCCCCTCCCCTCGTCTCTACACACGCATGCATATACACACATTCACCACGCCTCTGCCTACGTACACACATTTGTGTATGTACACGAGTATATATTATAGATAGGTAGATATTTAAAAGACAATTATTCCAAACTCTTACAACGGCTTCTGTATTTGCCTCATCTGCCAAGTGAACTCGTATTAATTCCGTGGTGTGTTTTGCCTTTCAGGTGATGGCAGGGTTAACTTAAAATCCACTGATGGCCACAAGGTAGCACTTGGTTCAAGGAAGAAAAGCAAGTGTTAAGAGTGAAGTGAAGCAGGGGTGTAACAACGCGTTATTACTTGGCATGCCAGGGCTGGAACAGCCAGCCTCTGCCTTTTTGTGGTCACTGCTGGTGATTCAAAGGGGCATTCCCCTATTCGATTCATCAGCCAACTCAAGGTGAAAGGCATCCCGTTCCTGCAATGAAAGAAATAACAAACAAACATACAAAAAAAAATCAATTTGGCAGTTTGAAAGGGATGTGTCAATTGACAGTGAGCCGGGTCACATTTTTAGCACCCTGCTCTCACAGATATCAGGCACAGACCAGCTCCTCCATTGCTCTGCCCTCAGCCAGCCTCAGGACCCCTCTCAGAAGCTTGGGCTTTGCCTCTTCTCTCCGTTTCCTTTGGAGGGATTTCAGGGCCGTGCAGCAGAAGCCAGGCACTAGCAGGTGTGGAGGATGGCATGGAGGAGCAGAGCGGCGCGCAGGCAGCCCACAGCCATGGCATGAGATGGAAGGTCCCTGCAGAAGGTGGCAGTGCTTGGGGCTTATCAAGCGTCCAAACAGCAGGGTGCTGGAACACAGCCACACACACGGTCCCATTTCACTGAACAGCTCATGGCCAGCATCTTGCCTCCTTCAAAGACTGGTTCTCAAGAGCTTGTTAATTTGGAAAGGGCTGGCACCACCTGATACATCATACCCAAGTCTGCCAGTCCTTGAGCTCTTGGAAGATACAAAAAATTTTCACAATAAACATCACTGGTATTGTATCAACTCTCCAATCAGTTTTATTCTGAGAGAACATTCAGAGCTGCCACAACTGCATCACACAGCTCTCTCTGCTCCTAACCTTGCCTCCTTCCCAAAGCTTGAAAGCATCAGGTGCCTTATCTGCTTCTCCCCAGATGGACCACCACTATGGAGTCCTGGGGGAACAGAGGGTCTTCCAAGAAGGAGGAGCTCAGCACTGCTAGGGTCACAGCCAGACCTCCCATGACTATGTGGCATGGTGACAGCCTTGTCCCTGGGCAGAGAGGGCATGGTCATCTCTTTATCTTCCTCTCTTTGAAATGTTTCCAGTTGTTAGTTTTGCAATAAAAAAAAAAAAAAAAAAAAAAAGAGCAGCTGAATTGTGGTTGTAGACAATGAATGATGCAACAGAATACCTCATGCAGACATAGATTTGCTGCTCATTTCTCTTCAGCAGGAGGGCCGTATGCATGGGACCTGGTCCAAACTTATTGACGTCAACAGAAAGACTCCAATTGACTTCAATGAGCTTTCACTGGGACCATTATTCCCTGTGAGAAGCACTTACTGGGAAACCAAGGGAGGATCTGAATCCAGGTGGAACAAAGCATCATATAGCCGTGGTCCTCAGCAGTACCACGGCCCGACACACAGAGACTGCATTTCCCAGCACACTATGCTCCATCTTTAGCCACTGACAAAGTAGTTTGCCATGCTGAGGCTCACGCATAAAGAAAACTGATGTTGCTGCTCTTTCATCTAAGCAGAAGCAGAAATGTCTGAGCTACGTAGTGGCACAGACAAGTTTTGCTCCATTGCCAGGACAACTACTTATGAGGTTGACCAAACAGCTGTGGCAGAAGCACAAGTACACTGAAGTTGAAAGTGACAACTGGAGTCTTGGCTGTTTGGGTCCCTGGGGACTACAGTGCCATTTGGCACAGTCCCCCTCACTCTCCAGAGCAGGGCAGGGCAGACTACAAGGATTCTGTCTCATACTCCCATACCTCAGTCCATAGGCAGCTTCTCCTTCCCTGGCCAAACACACCCTAGAAACCACTAAAATCTGTGTGAATTCAGATTGAAGGAGTGCTTGCCACCGCTGAGTAAGAATCCTCATTCTCTACAACTCACTTATTTATCTAGAAATTGCTGCAGACTGCCTCGTGCCCCAGGCTCTCCTCTGGGCTACCAGCACCAGGGAGCTGGCTCTAGGCACCACTGAACTTCACTTCCAGACTGTATATCAAACGATGTTTGAGGTATTTAGGCCTGTAGTTCAAATTCCTTGGCCCTCTGAAACAAAGCCTACAAGCTGTTTGACACATGGGGATGAAAGGGGAAGCAGAGATGAGAACGCTAAATAAAAGGACCAGCGCACGCCAGTTCCACTCCTCAGCTGGGAAGATTTGGACACGCAAGCAGAAAAGAGAAGCCGTCTCCTCTCTGTCCTCTGCTCTGTGACCCAGCCTCCCCCACCCCTCCATCCTCCTCCTCCGTGGGGAGGAGGTCCAGAGTGAGAAGCATTCCAAACACCCCGCTGGTACCATGTTTATACAGCGTGTCCTCCTCGCTGAGCTGCTCAGAAACAGCCCTGGAACAAAAAAAAAGGAAAGGGGAAAACAGAGAGAGGGAAGAAATGAACAGCTTGGGCTTTTTGGCCAGAAAACAACATTTTTTTGTTTGTTTTTCTAGCAAAAAGAAACCCTGCCAGAGATTCCCAAGTTTTCAGATTTGAAGGTGTATCTTGAGCTGGAGACAGAGAAATCAATGGATATTTGGTTTATTCCTTTTTCCTAAGTTAAATAAGAACCATCGAGGACTGATGTTTTTGGCGGCAATAGCCCTTTCTTTATCACCCCTCTGGGTGAGGGAAGGACTCGGGTCCATACGCTTCAGTTTCAGTTCCAAAATCAAGGAGAAAACAATAGAGATGTTAATTTACAGACCCCGCAGTTATGGTGCAAGGACTGAGCTCTGGATCCCTTTGGCTTTTGTTTTCATTGGAAATCATGGTCCCCAGGGGATGCTGCAAGAAGCTGCTCCATGCTGAGGCAAAGGAATCTCTAAAAGCAGCAATAGCCACAGCAAGGGCTGTCTCCACAGACACTTCAGCAAACTGGGATAGCACATGGTTTGCTGTAGTCCCATTTGGGTGTGAAATAGCCATGTCTTTCCAGGAAGCACAAGAAACAAACGCTATGCCAGCAAATCTGTAGACAACATCCACATCTCATGCAGTTAACAACTTTTAGGGACACAGAAGGACTCTTCTTTAATGAAAGTATCTTGGAACACCCTTAGTTCCTTTATCAGTCTCTTATGAGACCGTCTTTTTTAGGACCCACAAACACTCCAGACACAATAGACGTAGGTGCCACTTGTTGCTGTAGACAAGGGAGTCTAGAGCTTATGAGCAACTGTCTATGCCAAATTCCCACACCACGCTGCCAAAAATACTTTGCATCTCACTGATGTGAAATGTTTCTCTATATTGCTCGCTCTTAACATCTCCATTTTTTGTTGCCAAACGCAGGAAGGAACAGTATAGGGACCCACATCTCCATCTACAAGGTTGGGAAAAGGCCACTCTCCGGGAAACACCGCTCGGTTTTAGCCACAAAACTGCATGAAGATATCAAACACACTAAAAATGTACTCAAACTCTCCTGGGATGAAGGCAAGCAACTTGTGAACCACCCATGTCTCGAGAAGGGACGTTGGCTGCATAACCCTGACTTAGTTGTAGGTGGTGCGGCACCAGAGAGCCCCACAGCCCAAAATGCAGCGCCGTGTGTCCGTTCCTCCCTCGCCTTTCCCAGGCAGTAGACCATAGAGATGTTCCACTAATTTACCCTCGTATCTTCTGTTCGCTGCTAGATTTATGTCTTGGTTCTCAGTCATGCACAAAAAGAGTTAATTAAGTGCATAGCATGGAATGACACTGAGGGAGTACCGTGTTCCAGTTCTACTTTGAGGTACAGAAATGGCTCACGTGCTGAACCACACTGGAAGTACAGGTCAGGGCTGTGCTTTCCCCTGCAGATACGTGGGTGTGAAGCTGAGTGCCAGTATGAATTATGTTGTTAAGCAAAGGGCTGATAGTGCCAGACAGAGACAGCCAGAGAGGGAAGATGTTAGGCGAGCTCCATCTGTCCCTGCTAACGCCTGTGGTCCCAGGCCTCACCACACCTTCCCACGTCTCACCCTCAGCATCCACAGATTCCCACTCACTTTCCCTGGACCAGAACATCCTCTTTCCACTTTCAGTCTTGACTTTGCTGTGTGGCTGCCATCCCTCAGCCCCTACCCTGTCTGCCCATGAGAGCAGTTCCGTGGGGCTTTTAGCAGAGCAGCATGAAATGCCCGCAGTAGGAGCAGCAGCACTCAGTCCCTGCTGCTTCCTGCTTTGCTGGTGCTGCTACCTGTGCTTCCCACATTTCCACCCTATTTCACACAGGATGTTCCCCACTGCCAGAGTGTTAAGATTTTCTCTTTCTTAGCAAAGAATTTCTGGGCCTGTTGGTGCCAGACCCGGGATATCTGCTGCTCCCTGCCTGATGTGATGGACCGCTGTGTCTCTGGGCTCAGGATGCACCATTTTGACTTGCTTTGCGGACAAAGGACAGCCTCATCTGCCCTCTATTACCCACACAAAGCACATCTGCACAGTTTTTATGAAGTTTATACAAGCAAAACAACTTGGAAAAGGACTGTGATTGTCATTCATTCACAGTATTCCCTCTTGTATCCTCATCCATGGCGTTGCACAACACCAAGGCTTAATTTGCCTCAATTACCATTCCGATGGGCCCAAAACTCTCACCCGAAATGAACATCCTTGTTACTCGGCTGAAGTCTGACTGACCAGTGCCTCATGGGATCCCCTTTGATCTGGGGAATGGACTGACTGAAGTTTTATTGCTACCGATTCCTCCCTCACGATCCTCTGTGAGGGAACCGCTTGCCGCTTCCCTTTTTCAGCCTGCCAGTGTTCGAGACAGTAAATAAGCCTCACATTTATTATTAGCACAATATACTGTTTTATAAGGGGAACACAGCTGTCTGAGAAAGATCAGAGCTCTTTCCCACAGTGTCCTACCATCACAGGCATTCCTTGGATCACGAAGGAGGCTGCAAGCAGCGATAATGGTGGCAGCAGCCCTGGTGGGGGTTCTCCACTTGTAAAGGCACACCTCCAAAAAAGTGCCCTTCATCATGGGGCCACATACACAGACTGGCTATCAGTGATGCAGAAGCTTCTATTTGGTCACACTGAGCAGCAGCCACCTCCCTGCCCAGGTGTGTCTCTGGCACAGGGTCTGGGGACGAGCTGGGGCTGGGCTGTGGCTCAGGCAGACTCATCGGGCTCAGCGAGGTCCCTGCATGGCCTGGGATGTGTGACCTTGCTCACAGCCCTGCCCTCCTGCAGCAAGAAACAGCAGGTCAGAGGGAGGATGGAGGGTCACAAATAATTGGCTTTGGCAGCGGGATTTTGCAATCTGATACACTGTTTTACTTGCTGAAGGAAGAAAAATAATAATAACGTGTTGGTTCTCCTCCCCTGCACAAGATTCTCAGGGAAAGCAGGAATGTCAGTGAAATCAGATGAGAAAAAAAAAACTGTTAACAGTAAGATTTGCCAAGTGAGTGCATTCAGTGGCCTGGAAAATGAGCCGGCAAGTGATATAAGAGCTCCTTCCGAATTCTGCACACTCAAGGAAACATTCAATACATCTTGAAGTAAAAATATGCCTTGTCTCTTGCTGCTGGTGTAAATATTTGTGTTCACAAGTGTTGGCAAATATTTGAGACATCTATGTTGTTTAACCAAGAGCTTTGTCTCTCTGAGTCCATCTCCCTGTTTGGTCTCCCCTGTAATCACATTAGCCAGAGGAATCCTCTCGGTATTTATGGGGAAGATGGGATCAGAATCATTTCTATTCAGATCTTAAAAGCAGGCACAAGCTTACAGAAGACGATCAACAAAGGGCAGCAGAAAAGCTGCCAAAGATCACATTTTCCATCCCTTCAATATTGGCACAGTCTCCTTCAGGAAATGGCTAATTTAGTGCGGATTTGCAGACACAGGTAGTGCCATGCTGAAGGTCTGTCTTATCTCCACAGTAATTTCCTACATTTTATACACTATGTTATACAGAAGGGAAGAGAGGAAAGACAGCTTTCTGCCTGCCTTTCGTGTGGTAGTTGTTCATGTTAGATATGTTAAGACTCGAAGTCCCTCTGTGAACAACTCCTGTACAAAATGTTGATGCTTTGACAGCATCTGGTGAAAGGAAAGCAAAATGCAGGGACAGCATGAGTTCCATTATGTTCAGCCTGGGGATGGAGGATCTGTGCAGCAGGACTGTGGCCTCTGACTTGGTGCTTCTCCAGTCTGGGTGTACAGTTGGATGTGCCACTTGTTCATTGTTTCTCTGCCTTCAACAACATGCGATATTATCTTCAAACAGCATGTGGATCAGACATCTCTATGGCCTAACTCCCAAACCATAGGAGCTGCTCACACACAGCACCCACCGTGTCCCACAGAGATGTTCCTACTGGTAGCACTGTGTAAGATATCTACTCTGATAGAAGTTACCTACTCCAATTGCTGGCCCCTGGGGGAGACCCATGGGAATGGTGGCAACTCTGGTATCACTCAGCTCTAAGTCCACAGATCTCCACAAAGAGTGGTACAGACCTTGCTGACTTTGCACCAAAGCTGACGAAGAGCACTCACACAGACTATCATCCCAGCTCAGAAGGAAATGGAAACGTCTGACCACACAACAGTTGTTTCAATGGTGATTTTGCACGTAGGTGCTAAGATCTCTCCTCCTTTATCTCTGCTAGCAGTGGCAGTCGCTCTGCAAATTTGCCATGCCAGAAAACAATTAGCAAACAATTCCTAACAATTGCTAGAGACAAGCCGTCATGTTTTTTGAAGAGGTCACTGGGTGCATTCAAAGTGTTCTAGATAAGTCTTGGACTTAGGACAGCCAAAACACTTTGTAAGTAGGTTTGTGCCCAGATAACATACTAAAGATGTTGAATTGGAAAAAGATATCAAATCAGATCCTGACAGAACTGAACAAAAATGGTCACTGCAGCCAACTGAGAGCCAGCAGGGAGGCCCGCAGATGAGTAAGTATGGAGTAAACAAACCTGAAATCATCAAATCTTCATTCACCCTGTGGCAAGGATCAAGGTGAAAAAAACTCTAAATGATGAGGATCACATCTGTATTTCAGCGTTCTGTCCAGAAGTGGGCCTACAAAAGTGCTCTTCCAACCTGTTTATTCAGTGGAAGATGTTCAAGCAATAGGAAAGAAGCACTGAGCTACACTTCTGGGTGCTAACCCGAACCACTGCTGTTTTGACAGGTTAGCCATCATGGACAGAGAAAGAGCTCCTGTCGTGCTCTTGCTGGCAGGTTCCTTACAGCTAATGCATTAACCTCTGAATAAACAAACGGCTAAGAAAGGCCCTTTCCTAACCTAGCAAAGTACAAACACAGGCTACATTCTTCTGATTATAAAACCACAAATGCAGGACACACTCCTGGGAGTGGGCTTGATACTTTTTCTCTTTGATTCCAACCTCTTGGGAAGATTAAATAGTGTCGCTGCCAGGTTAATACATAATGACCTCAATGTCTCGAAACATTATTGCATTGCAAATAAGACTGACATTTACATATTTCTCAGTTGCCCAAGGGTACAGAAGACATGTTTCAGGCGCCTGCACTGGAAGCATGCTGGAAGACAGCAGTGCAGCGCGGTGCATGGAAAGCAAAGGCACATCATTAATGAGTCGAAGAAGGAGGATGGCTCCCTAATGAGCCAGCCCGAACCCTCTGGCCAGACCAGCAAGCTGTCAGTCAGCAGCACGCTAAAATCAATTCTTCTGAGCTGAGCTGAGCGCTCCTGTGCCAGCGGTGGCTGCATGGAACAGAGCCATCTCCCATCTCCTCCTGCTTGAGCTGCCCCAAGGAGCTGCAGGAGGTGGGCTCACTTCCTGAGCTCTGGAAGATGGCTGACAATCAGGAGCTGTTCTTGTCTAGGTCTCCTCGTGCTCAAAGTTCAGTGGTCAGTCAGGATGTGCTCCTTTCACCCAGCTTGGCTCTGCTCACGTGGCCAGGCCTTCCTCTCGCCGTATAAATGCTGTGCTCTCTGCGTGGGCTGCTTTCCACAGCAGCAGGCAGCCAGACAGACCGTGAGGGACAGAGGCCCCGAGCAGAGGGGACCGGTGAGGGGACGCGGGCCCAGGCCCCTGGAATTACTGCACATGAACCTGCTGACAGACAACTGAACTCCAGCTCTCCCCTCAGCCAATAAATCTTGTAGTGGTCTAATTTTGCAAGGAATGATGCCTCAGGGAAGGCCTGTGTGGTCCAGAAAAAGAGAAATTAAGCATGCTCAAAACCCCTAATTCTGCTTATCAGCTCCCCCTCCCACAGCCCTCCCATCCCTCAGCAATGGCGGCTAGTGAGGGAGCGCAGGCTGATATAAGCCACAGCAGCAAGCCAGGGAGCAGGACACGAGGCACGTGACTGGCCCAATGGCCTCATCAGGATGTGGGGGGAATCTCTGGGGCACTGTGGAACGGGATTGGATCATATAATGGGGCTGCAACCAGTCATAGAATCATAGAACCACAGAATCGTTCAGGTTGGAAAAGCTCTCTCAGATAGCCAAGCCCAACCACAACCCACCTCATCATGCCCATCACCACGTCCCTCAGTACCACATCCCCATGGCTTTGGAACACCTCCAGAGACAGCGACTCCACCACTTCCCTGGACAGCTGTGCAGTGTCTGATCACTCTTTCAGAGAACAAATAATTCCTAATATCCAACCTGACCCTCCCCTGGTGCAACTGTAGGCCACCACCTCTCATCCTATCACCGTTACCCAGGAGCAGAGGCCAATCTCACCTCACTACAACCTCCTTTCAGGGAGTTGAAGAGAGTGATAAGGTCTCCCCCGAGCCTCCTCTTCTTCAGACCAAATGGTCCCTTTCCCTCAGGTGCTCCACAGACCCATATCCTGTGCTGCCTTTTTGTGAGGGCTATGCACAGAGGGCATGCACCATCACCATCTGATTCTCATCTCCTCGCAGTCTGGGAAAAAGAGTGCCTGCCGCCCGAGCTCAGCTGCTGCCAGGGCTGAGGAAGGGGCACTGCCCATGGAGAGCATAGGGAAGCATCCTCCTCTGATCACCCTGGGTCAGCAGAGCTCTGGTCAAAGCCCTTCAGACCCATCTGCAGCTTTGTACCGCTGCTTGAACTTGCTTTTCCAGAGCATGGAGTAGGAGAGCATGTGGTGAGGCTCCTTCCCCTGTGCATCATAACAGGACGTTAATTCAAGGCCTTTGCAGAAGACAAAGGGAGAGTTGTAGCTGTTTTATTTGGGGGTGGGAGGAGGCACCGCATCCAGGAAGCGCCCTCCCCAGGGAGATAAGGGAGACCTGGCCACCCACGAGCCGTGGCTCGCCAGGAATCCAGGCTTCCATATGTACAAACCTTGTGCCAGAAGTGTCGTTCCCATCATCAGCAGGCCACCCGCCCCTTCTCCCCCACCTTCCCTGCCTTCTCCCTCCGCCTATTCTCTCCCTGTAACCAGCTGACTTTTTTCACAACCAGGAAACAATCAAACAACCTCTTCAGCTGCTTTGGCTCCTCCTCCCAACACCACCATCTCCCCCTGCAAAGGATGCTGTCAGTACTCCCAGAGCCTGATGTGCTGTGCAGTGCAAAACTGTTATTCCAGCCTCCCAGTGGGGAATACCCTCTGGGCTGCAAATACCTGTGTTTCGTTAAGTAAATAATCACACAAGATAAAATATCTGTCTTGATGGTAAAATAGAGGGAGGGAAGAAGGACGCAGACCTGGTGTGCACCAGACAGCACTCCCTGAATTCGTATTGCAAGGGGGATGGCAGTGCCACTGTGCGTCTGGCCTTTCTCCTGCAGGTAGATAGTGACATTTGCACCCACAGGAGGACAATTAAATGCCGAGCTTCATAAGAGGTGATTCTGCAAGGGGCTGAGAGCAGGGGGAATGCTGCATTTAGCTTGTTAAAATAGCTCTCACAAAGAGAATGGCTGGGAAATGTATTCAGTGCAACTCACCCAGGGAAAGGCTTGGAAAGCAGCCAGCTGTGCTGCTCCAGTCTTACAGAGCACTGAGGAAGAGGAAGGTAAATGGCCCTGGTGGAAGGAGAGCCATTCCTAATTGTTCTTGGGGCTTTCTGTGCCACTATGGGTCCTAGTGACCACTAGACCCTCCAAAAGAGCTGACTGTTGTGGAAAAGCTCAGCTCCTGGGGAAACCCTCTGCCTTCTGCCCCTTTCCCAGGCCATTGAGCAGCTTATGGCAAAGCCAAGTATTGACCTTGAGTGTCCTGGCGTGCTGCCTGTGTGCTCCAACCACCAGACTGCAGTGCTGCTGCCTCCCCGCCACAAGGTCTCGTATGTTTTATTGCTCACCTGTTTAGGAGACTTCACACATTCAGCACGGAGGCTTATAAACCTACTGGGAAAACAGAGGAAGGGAAGAGGTGAAGGAGAAGTTCAGCCAAGAGTGAAATGCTGAGGAGGTGTGGAAGCCTCGGGCTGGGCTGTGCCAGGGTCACCCAGGTCCATCACAGCCCATAGAAGTGAGCAGGTAATTTGCCCATGCCAGGATCACAGGGAGGTTGGTCTGCAATCACCTGTGGGACCTCAGGACATCCAGCAGGCCAAGGGCATCCTGCTGAGTGCAGGTAGAGCTGACATGCAGCTCACTCTGCAGCCACAGCTGTGAACTGGGCTTGGACCAGGGGTGAGAGTCTTCCAGATTCATTTCTCAGTCATTTATTCATATATAATTGCCTGTCTGCCTGTCTTAAAGCTAATGACTGGATGTGAAGATTTCCAGTTAGGGTTTGTGAGAAGGTAATTACACTGCAATCTCGCTGTATGACTATTCCTCGAATGAAGATAAACTTGTTTGAGTAGGTCTGCACATCGCAGGAATCAGTTGTATTACAGAGACCAGGCATGGCAGGGGAGATAAGGGAATGTTTTCACTGCTGCTTTTTTATCTGCTGACCCATTAAAAGCTTTTCTGTCTGAAGGGGGTGAGGAGCAAGTAAAAGGGTTAATCCCACAGCTCCTCACCCCTGATGAACATGATTTAAGTCTCCATCACTCGGTTGAGGATCAGTGGGTACCCTGAGCTGCCTTTCAGGTAGGTGCTGCTTTGCTGAGATGCTCTGGACAGAGTTCCAACTCCATGAGACTGATGGACTTCATCCATGAAGGCCCACAAGAGCTGGACAGAAATGAGCTGGACAGAAATAGGCTGGCACAGCTGGAGCCTGGGGAGACAAACCCAAAGTGGGAGAGCAGGGAGGGGAAAATTGCACAGTTCATATCAGAAGGACAAGGGGAGCAGCAGTTTATCACCATGAGTTTGAGGCTGGTGCCAGAGCAACGTATTGGCTGACAGCAGGAGGTGCCTCTGGTCAGCACTGCAGTGCATGCGCAGGCAGAGCACGCTGTCCCTGTGGGTGAAGCCATCTCTGGCCAGCATTATCAGGGCCTGCTGATGCACAGACATTCACGCTGTGATTAGAGGGCAGATAAACACAGAGCATCCTCTCTAAACAGCAGCTAAGGAGATAGGAAAGTCCCGCAGCAAGATAACTTTCCAGTCTCAACCACTTACAAGCCCGATGGTTAGATAAAGCTCTCTTCCATTTTTAGGAAGCCCTTGTATTTTCCAAGACTGTAGAGTGATGGGACTCTATGCAAGAAAACAACCAAGTTAACCATGCCTGTCAGAACCTAGGTATAATCCCCACTGCAGTTTACATCACTTACCAGCAGCCTTGTCATCTGACGTCACTCCTGTGCAGTGCACACTCAGCCACCCCATGCAGCTGTAGCCCTACCGTGTGCCACAGAGCCAGCGCTGTGACACTGCCCTGCCAGCTGTCTCAGGGCACAGAGGCACCTCCCCTCTCTGCAGGGCTCTGCTCTGTTACTTTAAAGCTCTCACCCTTCTTCCAAGCACAAGCCGATGCACTGAGATCATCTCTCAGTCCCATCTAGCTGTTAAACCCCCTCAAATCTTTCTTGCTCAGCAGCACTTCATATAAATCCAGTAATGTGCATATCGCTTTGGCTGCCAACTGCTTTTGGGTCAGGAGGGAGGGGGCTGTGTGGGGTTATTATTACAGTCACCACTCCATTTCCCTAGGGGATGCCAGGAAACCACAAGCTGCCAGCAAATGTCTCGAGGACGGAGGCATGTTGGGGACCCCTGGGAGTCAGCTGGCAAATCTGATGCACCGGCTATGGATTAACAACCCATTAGGGCAGGGGCTCGGGGCTGCATTAAGCAAATCCTTCCCCTCAGCCTTTGCAGACGCTAGCGATTGTTTCCTCAAAGCAAGGCAGAAGCAAGGCAGCTTCAGCATGGGGATGGTGCTTAAGCATCAGGCTCGCACCATTAAATATCGGTGAGGGCTTAAGGGCATTGCACAGCACTTCCCTAAGGGAGATGAATGATTTCCTGGGATGAACCCAACTGGCCCACTCTGTGCTGCATTTGCTTGATGTTGATGCGGCCAAAAGAACACTCTTCGGCATGAATAAAACATGCTTCTTGAGCAGCAGCAGCAACTAGTTTGTCTGGAAGAGCCCCTGACTATGACAGGGCAAAATGTGTGAACCCGTCTTTCAAGGAATCGCTGTCTGAGCTGCTTTCAGGAGCAGCGCAACAATTACTCCTCTCCTGCTGCAGCAGGGGAGCCTGTGCTGGTGGACAAGGAAAGACTCCCCTTATCTGATTTCTCTCTTCTGCAGCAATCATCTGGAATTGATGGCAAACCCACCCTGGGGAAGTATTTTCCCCCATGGGCCATTAGATCCCCTGCAGGGTCACGACCCGTTTGTCAGAGGTCGTTAAGAAACGCACGTTCAGATATGCGATACAGGCATTGCCAGCAGCATCCTGCTTTCCACCAGGACAGAGTGAAAACTGAAGAGATCTGAAAGCTTCTGCCTGAAGTGCAATGGTTTGGGGGTGTGAGATCAGCCCTGCCGCTGCCCAGTGGCGCTGTGCTGGGGAGCATCGCATACCTGCTGCGTGCGCTGGTTTGCCCACAGGTCTGCAGCACCACGACTCTCTTCTCAAACACACTGGGACTTTCACATGGAAAGTTTCTGACGGAACAAATGTTCACTGCCAGCTCTGAGATGTGGATTGGCAGCACGGTGAGACCGGGTCTCTATGCCTGGGACTGCAGGGATACGGCATGTTGAGATGGAAAAAAGGATGGGAAGAAATAGAAGATTTCAGCTCTGCTGCCATGAAGCGTTCAAGCCTGCACCTAACATCAAGACATTGAAATCAGCCTTGCTGACACAGGGCTTCAAGTGATTAAGAACATTCTAATGAAATGTTTACCTCCTGGAAAACACCATTTTATCCAAAATAAAATCTTTGCAAGCAGGAAAATTTAATTTACAGATCAAACAAAAATAGTCCTAATGAAGCAGTGCTGCACAGCTGGAAGTTTCCAATCTAATTTGTCAAAATGAACATTAATATTCTCCTTTCATTTGTGACTTCATCACTTGAACTGCATTTTGTTACAATACCATAATGAAATGAGGTCACTACAAAAGGCTGCTCTTTAAAAAGCGAGCTATTGGCAGCACTTCCATAAGTCAGAGGTATCACTGTCTAAACAAATTCCAAACTGCTGGAGCTTTCTGCAAACTGGAGATGTGGCCACAGCTCTGCCACTGGGGGGGTTGGGAGGGGGGCAGGAGGAGCCATAAATCCTACAGGAAAGGGAAGTCTTCCTAGCGGGGAAGACAGTGAAATTCCAGGTTGTTTTCTCTAGAGCCATGCTGGCTTCTCCATCATTGTGCCTCTTTAAGGAAGGAGCAAACAACACCAGCCAGGACTAGCAGGAAAGGGGCAATTCTGCCTTGGGGTGAGGCTGCTGTGGTCCCATTCCATGCTGCTCTGCACCCATCTGTTACTCTGATGCTTCTTTGCCCAGCCGGGCAGTGGGATACCCCAGCCCCTCGGGGACAGCTGAAGGCAGGGGCTGCGCTGTGCCCTGGCTCCCAACCCCTCTTCCCAGATGGGCTCCTGTGGTTTGCAGGGACTGCTCAAAGCACTGGAATATCACCGAGCAGGCAGCTGAGGAAAGACTTGATCAAAGTATAAACAAATTCTAAGTGCCTGAATCAAGAGAATGACACAAACTAACCCACCCCTTAAAGTGCCTGTGACCACAAACCACATCACTGCAGTGAAGGAGGCACACTTTTCTTGTTCTAAGTCATAAAAATTACTTACTGAGGTGACAAATTTATGGCTGGAGTAATTACACGATTACTTTATTATGTGCCACCAGCGTGAGAAATATATATTAAAAAGTCACTTATGTCCAAACCATAAGGGCCAGCAAAGAATTATTGAAGGCAGTAAATAACTGTGACAAGTACAATTATTTACTTGGGTGGAAGCTAGAATTTCAGATCGAAAGCCAGCAGTCATGTTCAAAGGGCTCAGATGCAGTGACAGCAATCAGTCCCATCCTCACACTGTCCTTAGCACTGTGTAGAAGGTGATGGTGGGGAGCTGCAGCATAAACCCAGCCAGGCTGTGAGCTCCCCAGCACAGGTCCAGCCCTTTGGGTCCATGCTCTCAGTCAGTGCCAGGGGCCCTAGACACCAGGGAGTGGAGGATGCAGGTGGGTTCTGCCCCGAGGGCAGCAGCACTGAGCCCCAGTCCTCTTCTAGAGAACAAACCCAGGCATAGCCTCCTCTGAGCAGAGAGTTCCCACTGGGCCCCACCATCAAAGATCTTTCAGTGCATTTAAAAAAAAAGAAAAAAAGAAAAACAAATACCCAACTGAAGTGTTTTCTTACCTTGGGCTTTTCCATGGTGGCACAAATCACAACAGGGAGAACTCACCCTGCAAACAGGAATTACCAGCTGTAAAGACAGAAAGCAGCAGACAGATGCTTTAAACCAACTTCGGATCACCCAAGAAAGGAAGCAGTCACAATCCAGTAATAAAGGAGGAGACCTTTACTCTCTTCCAAGGATCAGGACTCACTGAACACTCCAGAGAAAGCAACCTCCATGTAGAGATGCTTCCCTTGCAGCTATCAGCCTTTATATGAGGTTAGGGAGGGATGGACTCACGGTGTATCCACGGACGTATTCTTCCACCTGTGCTCATGGAGCTGGCTACGCCCCTTCACCAGGTGCACAATCACTGCTTCAGGCTGTGACCTAATGGTTCCCATACACCAGCACACAGGGCTGCATAGTGACAAGGGCTGGGAGGGTGAGGGGAGGGGATGTGGTGCCTCCAGCAGAGGAAAGGGGACCTGAGGTGGGGCTGCGATGTGTCAGGGCCACCCCACCTGCGGTTGGACCTGAGCCATGGTGCAGCCCTGTGCTGCTGATGGCAGCAGCCCCTGGGATCTGCCCGCCCCGGGGTACTGCAGTGTTACAGCTCTCACACGTGGTGACAAGATGATCTCAGCTTTAATTTCTTCTGTTTTCATTTCACCGTCTGTAAAAGTACTTCCCTTCTAGTGCTCAGTTTTACCACCACCACGAACCTCCAAAGCCATTCAGAAAACCCTGAGCGTGCCTCTGATCGCCCACTGCCGTTGGCTCCGTTTGTGACTCTTAGATAGCAGATTTAAACTAAAGTTACTGAAAACCACTTCTTTTTCCCTATTTCCTTGCCAAGACGTGAGACTGGAGTTCTAATGCTTCCTCTGTCAGACAAGGGTTTCTCAGGACACTGTGCATAAAGCTTATCTATATGGAATCGCACTATTTTTGAGGGGAAAACAAAACTGAACTTTCATCTTAGAAGGCAAAAATAAAGCATGTAACCATAAAATGTGTAAACATAATAAGGGTTTTAGCCCTATCCCGGTGGATTCACATTGTACGTTCTTTTCTGCTTTCTTTTCCTTTTTACAAGGGAAATTGCTTCATTTGTTGACTAACAGACAAAGTCGATGCCCGGTGAGCACAAGGACAGCCTGGAGGCTCTGTGTGGGCAGAGCATGGCAGTCGTGCACCAGCCCAACAGGTCTCACCCTGCTCATGTT
>JAOWBP010063416.1:0-35036 GCA_028571105.1 Tragopan temminckii
CCTCTGGGCACCGCGTCTGCCCCGCCGAGCAGCGCCTCCCCGCTGCGGGCGCTCTCCTGCCCCCACCCACTGAGGAGGAGGGCGCCGTGCCGGCCGCCATGGTTCCTAGAGGAGTGCTGGTGGTGATGGTGGTGGTGCTGGTGGTGTCCTCCATTTTGTCGGAAGCCGCCGCGGGGAGCTTGGGGCCAATGCGACCCAACGTGGGGCGGCCATGTGAGGCAACCCGGTGCGGCCCCCGGCGGGAAGAGGGGCCGGGAGCCCCCGGCAGCGCCGCGAGGCGGGAGCAGCGCTCCGGGCGGCGACGGGAGCCCAGCGCCGGGAGCCAACTCCCCGCCCGCCCTCTGCCAAAATGGAGGATGCGCACTTCCTTTGCGCGCAGCCGTCCCTCTTTCTGGCCATGGCACCCACGCCCGTTTCGTCGAGGACCTCGGCAGCTCAGCTTCCCGCGTGGCGCTCCGACCCCCTCTGCCCCATTCCTTCATCCCCTTTTGCCCCGAAGAAGGAGAAAGAGAGGGCGAGCCCC
Organism: Tragopan temminckii; assembly: GCA_028571105.1. Classification (NCBI taxonomy): domain Eukaryota; kingdom Metazoa; phylum Chordata; class Aves; order Galliformes; family Phasianidae; genus Tragopan; species Tragopan temminckii. The sequence goes on from JAOWBP010063416.1 coordinate 524, forward strand.
CGCCCCGTCCTTCCTAGCCGGTGTCGGTTCTCGTCAACCACGTGGCGCGGCGTCCCCTGGAGAGAGCCTCTCGCGTGTCTAAGGAGCGCTCCGGGCTGCCGGCGCCGCTGCCGTGCCGTAGCCGGGGCCTCCCGCACGGCCCCGCAGGGGAGGGAGCTCTCCCAGGTTATGGAAAGGGCCAGCTCTTCGCCACCAGTCATGGTGTGCTTGGCTAACAGTATTCTTGTGGGGGAGAGACCAGAACGTTTCTACCGTCTGTTGTCACAACACAACCCGGGGACACGTGGAAGTCAATGGCTGAAGCAAAACACCCAACACTACTCCTGGTTGTTGACTGAAATTAATGCCTTTTTCACACCACCCAACCTGTCTGATGGGATTCTGCTTGATGTTGGGGTAGCAGATAGTGCTCATTCCTGAAAGTGGGGAGCTGCTGGGAGAAAAAAATCTAACAAAACATCTGCTAAGGAGAAAATATGCCGAGGAGAGGTGTCACTACCTACGTTGAAGGTCTCTTCAAACAATTCATAAGCTGTGTTCCATGTTATAGCACTGTCCAAATAATCATGGTAGCCATACGAATGTTGAAATTTCAACACTAAATCTTGTAAGCTCTACCAAGTCACCGGTTCCTGACCGTGTCTCCTTCATTAGCCTTGAACACCTTGTAGGTTGTAATGTCAAAGCTGTGTTTAGTCATCTTTCACATTACGTATTTTCCTACCTTTCCAGTTGCATGTAGCAGGAAGACATCTTTGCTCTATGATAATGCGAACATGTATGCATAAATGTTGTGATGAAGTTCAGAAATTCAAGAAGACCTAAGTGCCAGTTTTTGAGAGGTTTCATGCACAAAGATAGGTGGTAAAATATTAGTGCTTTTCTCATTCAGAACACGTTAAGTGCTACCTATCATTCTTAGTTACTCAAAGAAAGTAATTGAAGAGCACCTTCCTTTTACTACTGCCCTAGCAATAAACATTACTTAAGAAAGTTATCAGAGACTTTTATATAGCGATGTAGACCCTTTCCACTGATGTTTTGTATTATGCCATTTGAATAGAATTTTTAATGGTTTGCTTGCAATTTTGGAACTGTACTGAAATATATTTCTATATAAAGGTCTATAACTTTAGAGAACCCTAGTCCCCCTGTAGACATATAACCCTATTTTTTAATTTATGTGTTCAAAAGTAGACACAAATAGTGAAATGCGGCATGTATTTTTTCAATTAATTTTTCAAATGACGTTAGGAGAAAGGAGGAAAATGTCCAGACAGTAAGTTCTCCCTCATTTGTAAAACCATGTCAATTATTTTGAAGAACAAACCAGATCATTCTATTTTATGTTTTGAAAGCTAACATTAGCTCAAATACTAAGCAATAAAATCTCTTCATGAATGCCACAGATCCAAAATGGATGTATTTATAGGCTCCACACCACTGTCTCCATGGAAAGGCCTCATGTCAGCAAGCTCACTAAAAACGTCTTACATATTGACTGGCTGTAGATAAATTCAACAAGGCTGAACTAACAGTATGCTCCGTGACTTATGAGAAGAATGACATCCTTCTTTCTGTCACAGAGTAAAACTGTCTCAAAAAGCAGTCAACTGATCTTTAAGGTCCTTTCCAACCTTAGTCGTTCTCTATGATTCTATGATGGTATTTTAAAGGATTGGTGTTTGAGCAGTAATCTTAGGAAGACTACCAAGCCAGCTTCCAAGTGATGCACAGTAAATAGGATCAGAATGCACATAAAGCTACGTCCTGCCACCAGCAATGTTTATTTATGATTTAAAATAGTGGGTTTTATACCAGAAGTAGGAGTAAACATATTTTATTTCCTAAAGGACTTATTCAGCCTTAGTGCTGCTTTGGTTTGCATCGATATAATTGTCTCAGTGTCTAGAATGGAGTTCTGAGGACTGAAAATACTTGAATAAGACATCTTTCACTGTTCCATGTAATGCTCCAAAGGCAGTGGTTCCTGGAACCCTTCAAAACAGAGATTGTTACAGCTGATTTGAAGATTGGCTTGAAAAAAACTCATGTTTTGAAGGTAAATGTGAGCTTATAAAAATGTGTGTTTCCAGCACATGTGGAAGTGAAAGCGAAGTCTAATCCTTTGTAAAATGTGTGACCCCAACATTTAATCACAGAATCACAGAATCACAGAACTGTAGGGGTTGGAAGGGACCTCAGAGATCATCGAGTCCAACCCCCCTGTGATTCTGTGATTCTGTTTTTTTTTTTTTTGAATTACTTTCCCTTGTCTCACTTATTTGCCTCGATGTAGCCTCAATCCTGTTAGCATTTTCTTTGACCAACAGAAAGAGAGATGAGGAAAAACTGTAGTTGGTGGTGGAACATGTCATGTTTTCATGTTCATGGCACAGTGAAGTTCTGCTCTACTAGTTGATTCACCAACACAACTTCAAGAAGTAGCAGCAGAAGGAAGAAGATGGGGAAAAAAAAAAAAAAACAACAACAGCAAAACAAGAACAGACAAATTCTTTTAAAACACCTGTGTGATCAGTAGCATCTTGATCTTTCTGGATTTTTTCTATAATATTACCTGTATTGCTGTATTTGACATTCATTTGGTATTTCAGCTATTCTTTATAGACTAAGCTCTTAAGATAAATGCCATGCATATGTATATGTTCGTATAGTACGTAGCAGACCTCAGACTATTAGAAAAAATAAAAAGAATAATTGTTTTCTACATAATGTTACCTGTGGTTTTCATTATTTTTTTTTGAGCTACGTATGCTTTTCATAATATTTATAAACATATGTGTGTTTAAATAAGTTGCAATCAGCTGCTTAATTTGCAACATAACCAAAAGTGATCTTTCAAAACGTCAAATTGTGAGACAGTATTCAATATCCTGTAAGATTATTATTTGCTGCATGATATACCTTGTCTTGATATGTCCCTTATGCCACATTTCAGTTTTGAAAAAATAAAGAGCAACTGGGCAACCTCCTCACAGAAGTCATACCAATACAGTAAAGACTAAGCGTGTAATACCTAATAAGGTGTTGTTTATCCTTTTCTTTAACTTATACTATACTTCTAGTGAGTTCTGCAATAATCAACATTATTTTTATTTGCAAATTATTTTTACTCACTTGTAAACAAATGAGGATTTTAGTTGGACATATATCTTGTCTTTATGGCTAAGAAATGACACTGTATGCAGAGCAGAACACAGGACCTTAAGACTGGAAGAGACGTCCTAAGTCAGTGAGTCCAGTTCTTTGCTATTACAGGAAACTGTGTCATATAATCCCTTCCAGAAACTGTTCAAGCTCCATCTTAATGGTAGTTTGATATGTTTACCCCCTACTCCTGTTGCAAATCTGTTCCAGAATTTCATTGTTCTGGTGGTTAGAAACCTTCTTCTAATTTCCCAGCTAAATTTATTCAACAGTCCATTTGTTTTGGTGCCAGTATTTGTCCTCTGGTTTAAATAGCTCTTCTCCCTCCCCAGTGTTCACCCCCCGATATATTTATAGACAGTAATCATATCCCCTCTCAGCCTCCCTTTTGCTAGTCCAAACAAAAATCTTTTAGTCTCTTCTTGCTCAACAGATCTTCATTCCCCCACTAGTCTTTTCCCCTCTCCCAACCAAAATTCATCTGTCTTAAACATGGGTTTAAATGTCCATAAAGTTGCATTTTAAATTGAAGTTGTACATTGTGGAATACAGTAATATTTCTAGATCTCCAGAAAATATCTCAGTGTTTCGTGTGTACTTGCCTTTTTGCGCAACTACATTAGGTAACCACCATCTAGTCTAGTAACACCTATGTTTTTTTCCACCCTGTTCATTTATTGGGAAATTTCTCAGTTAACAGCAATGTTTTTATTATTCTCCAGGTGTGTGACCTTGCATTTGGTGTTGTGGCAGTTTTTGTTTCCGTTAGTTCAGTCATCAAGGTCTTTCATTGTTTTTCCATGTCATCCCTCTGCAGTTCTGCAGTTGCCTAACTCTGTGAAACCAGCCAATGCAATGAGCTTGTTTTCTCTTCCTTAACCAAACAGTAAGATCAATCCCAAGAATAAATGTTAGCAGACACTCTCTAGTCTGACACTCTGCTGTTCTGTACTACCTGTTACCATTTCCTTCATTTTACTCTGGCAAATGCTGTCCCACCTTTGTGCTTGTGGATGTGTAGCTAAGCAAAGCAGTCTTTTTTTTTTTTTTTTTAATCCCATTTAAAGCTGTCTATTTAGTCTCAACTATGCCCCTTGAAGTAACAGTAAGCCTTTTCAATTTCAAACCTTTGACCTCCTCAGCCCAGTTGACTTGATTATCTAGATCCCTTAGTTTACCAAAATTTGCCTTACGAAACTGAGAGGTTTAGATACAGACTTGCTTTTGTTTACTTTCAATTAATTTTACACTGTATCAATTTCAGAATAATCTACAACTTTTTTATACTGTCCTCAAAATGTAAGTCCATCCAACTCTAAAATAGCACTATTCCACGCTGGTTTAGTGACATTTTGCTGAGAGAAGCTGCTAGTCTGACATTCAGCTGTATTTGGGGTCCTGCTACCGCGATGAGTAACATTTATTCTCCAACCTACTAAACCAGTCAGGGACGAAACAATGTGAATAGCTTTTTGTCACCTAAGTAAGTTGAAATGTGTTCTGTGTCAGGTGCCAAAGCCTCAAGAGAGACAGCACAGAAAGCAGCACAGCCTGAAGAAGGTGGGGTTACTCCATTTCAGCAAGAGGAGTTGTTACATGACCCCAGCCTCTCATCTTACCACAACCTAACTTTGGAGTGGTGTCTATGTATGTGTAGGCATCTATAAAGAAAATTATTTTCTTTTTCTAAATACAATTTCTTTCTAGGTTTCCATTAGTGGAGTTCAAATATTATTTGATGACAATTATAAATCAATTACTGGATTTGGTAAATCAAACTTTTAGATAAAAGTCTCCTCCTAAACAAGAGCTTTCTACAAGCAGGGTGAAGGTCTCTTGTGGTGTCTGTAAGAGCAGTGTTGAAAAAGGAGGTGTCAGTATAGGAACCTTCAACTCTGTTTCTTCTCATTAGATCTAGCATATACTTTTCCTTTATTTTCCTGTCACTTGTAAAACTAAAGAGCTTGAGTGAGGTCAGGCTTCATGAGCCTTAGCCTGCGGCTTTACCAGGCAAGTTGCTGCATGATAAAGCTGTTGCCAGAAGTAGCAGTCTTGTTCTGTTCTCTGTGGCTGGCTATACGTTTTTGTCACCTTTCTATGCAGACACAAATATTCACGTGGCTAAAAATTGCCCAGTTTTCGGTGGGATGTGCACATTGATCTCGCTTAATGTGCAACCAGGCAAGTGATACTGCCAGGTAAGACAGTGCCTGTCCCATCCATGAAACTGCATAGCTAGCCTGTGCAAATCAAAGGGGTGCTACGTATATGAAAAGGAATGAGTAGTCTTTGACTAGTGATCTTGCTTCTATTTTGTCTCAGCAGGAGCCACAGTTAAGTTTTTAATTAGTTATTAATATTGTTTAGAGCTAGCTGTGGGGAAAAATGCAAAATATGGAATTATGATGCTAATTATGCATCATGAGGCTTAAAACGTGTAGGTTATTAAAATATTTAAAATTTATTGTAGGAAATTAATTAAAAATTAAAATAATTAAAAATAATTAAAAATCTCCTGGTACAAATCATTGTGATGGTGGTTTTGATAATATTTTTACATATATTTCATAGAAAAAGTCTGGAAATTTGGTTATTTTTTGTAAACCTTCTCATTTTCACAGCAAAGCCATTATTTTTCAGTTTCATTCAAAGTGTCTCAGCCTGTTCTAGCAGTGAACAACGTTGGTTTTTTTGGTAACTTGTCCTTTCCTTTTGGATGAGAACTGTGCCATGGTCATTGGCACCTTCAGATTAGATTAATGCATTTCTGTTTTATAGACTAAATGGCCATTTGGAAAAATCAGCTAGGGCAAGACGTAGCCAGGAAATTTACCACAGAATGTTTCCACCAACGCTTCATTGAACTACAAGGTGAATGAGAGAGTATGCTCAACGGTCACTCATTTGTCATGAGATGCAAAGCATGTGCCACAAGTAGGTTGTATCCAGACCTATTTTCCACAAAAGGCTATACTGTGTGTAATCTTTGAGGTTGGAAAAGACCTCTAAGATCATGCAGTTCAACCATCAGCCCATCCCCACCATGCCCACTAACCACAACCCTCAGTGCCACATCTCCACATTTCTTGAACACCTCCATGGAGATGACTGCATCACCTCCCTGGGCAGCCTGTGCCACTGCCTCACCACAATTTCTGGGAAGAAATTTTTCCTAATATCCAACTGAACCTCCCCTGGTGCATCTTAAAGGCCATTACTTCTCATCCTAGACTCTTGTTAGACTCTTTACTCACCATACCATTTCTTCCTGTAGAATGACTATAAAATGAGACTTTCACTTTTGTCCAGAAAATTGTTAATCTTTAAACATCTGTCATCAAACCCTCTTTTTCCACATATACGAAAGTTTTCTTTCTTTTTTTTTTTTTTTTTTTTTGCACTAACTGGTGCTCAATTCTCATGTTTAGTCCCGTCACTGGTGATATTTCCCCCATTCTCAGTCTCCAATTCTGAATCTGTTGAGTTTGCTCTTTACTTTTGAGATCCTCCAATGTTCCATCATTCTAGTATCTCTTAACGTATCTTTCCTTCAATACCTTGCTCTTACTCTATTAATCTTTCACAAATCTTCTGATCATTTTCATCTCTAAAATATTATTGTACTCTTTATTGTAAATAAATATTTATTATACCTGAAAAAGGAAATAAAGGAATAGTAAGTTTGCAAAGTTAAGTGCTTACAGGTTTGGAGATGCAACTACCTGAAAGGAGGTTGTGGAAAAGTGGTGGTCAGCTTCCTCTCCCAGGTAACAGAAATAGAACAAGAAGGAATGGCCTGAAGTTGCACCAGAGGAGGTTCAGATTGGATATTATGAAAAATTTCTCCTAAGAAGGACTGGTGAGAAATTGAAACAGTCTGCCCAGTGAGGTGGTGGAGTCACCATCCCTGGGGGTGTTCAAGAAATGTGGAGATGTGGTACTAAGGAAGATGGTGTAGATGGCTACATTGATGGTAGGTGGACAGTTGAAGTAGATGATGTTAGAAATCTTTTCAAACCTTAATGATTCTATGATTCTATGATCCCCTGCTTGCCCGTGCAACTTCAGTTTAGTTTATAAAGACAGTGTAAAAATTACAGCCAATTCCTGAAATGGCCTGTAAGAACTGCCTCCTATACCCTACGCTCCCTGGAGCTGCTGTCCCCTGTCCTTGAGTCACACTGCCCATGTACAGCTCAATGAGTAGCTCCTCCTCACAGTCCGTCAGCTTATGCTGAGTCAGACTAAAAAAGCACCACTCTCAGAACTACTCCTGTGCTTTCCACACCGTGAATTAGTTATCAATTAGCAGTGCACATTTGAGCATACACATTGTGTTATATTCTCTAATTGCAGCAATACTCCATCACCTCTGCCTCATTCAGTACATAAGGTGAATGACATTGATTAATGCCCTTTACATTTTGTGTTATTCTTGTGTTAGGATATTCATATTTTATTTAAGAAACACAACCATATGCTCTAAATAATTTTCTTTTTCCGCCTGTCAGATGAGAGCTTCACAAATGTCATTAGTTCATTTAACACTATTTACGCACAAAGAACTAAGGTAAAGTTAGATTAGTGTCAAACGTGTTAGTTTTGTGTGCCTGTTTTGTGTGCCTACTTTTTTTAAGGATATCGCATTTATTTTTACGCTTATTTGGCAGTCACATCTGACACTGACTTCAATTTCAGTTGGGAAGTCTCTAGAGCATGAGGCTGGGCACCTAGGAACTGAAAAATACACTCCTCATCACCTATTCCAATTAAATGAGTTCCAGCCTCATCCAAGATTCATTGGAGGATAGAGTCCAGCTACTCAGGAGACGTTCACTCTGCTGTCCGAAGCAAAAGACCAACATTTTCTTCTTGAAATCTCTGTTTCAGTCTCTGCTCCATCTGGTTTCTGTAGTTTCTGTACTAGATGAGCTCAGGATCATACAAACACCAGGCTACTTCATGACTTCATACTTTGTACAGTAGGTATCCTCTGTACTGAGGGAAGGAATGCCCTGTGGTAAAAATAGTATGTGATCTCACCATTGAAGGACTGTAGTATGGTACATATATTCCAGGAGTTTGAATTGATTTTTTGCAAGCAGCTTGAGCTCTAGTGCTCTCTACTTTTTGAATGTTCTAGTTTCTTGTAACCTTAACATTCTCCGAATTGCTTTATGAGGTAGTATCCTAAAAGGCAGTCCAGAAAATCACCAACAGAAATTCTTATTTGTAGAAGCAAACTGACATATTTGGGGTTCATCCAAAAAGTTCAAAACTCAGAAGTTCACACAACAAATTCTGTTGACATGAACTAATAGCAATGAAAGCAGTAGAAAGCTATCATCTGCGAGTTCTGTGGAACCCAATCATTAGGGGTAGATAAACTAACATTTTATGTTGTCTCTTTGCCAAGTAACTCATGAATCCTGGATCCTAATCTGCATTTGAAAGGACCATGCATTCTGAGAGACATGTGGGAGAAGAAGCTTACAAGATCATCTACAGGAGAATGTTTGATCTGAACATAAGATATACTTTTTTATAAATCCCTTTACAACACAATTGAAGGCCATACATTATAACTTTTTATACTTTATAGACCTTTAATTTATTGGGAAAGTATAAACAGAGATACTTTACAGATTGAGGAAATAGAGTATTTGACTCTAGTTATGTTGGTAAAACAGAAGTATGGAAGAGGGGTGAAACTATGATGATATCTGTGAGGAAAAATCATGGGATTGAAATTTTGCTCTACAAAGTAAGTTTTCAACATACAAAATTTGAAAAGTCTAGAGATAATTAGAGAATGATGTCCATTAAGCATATGAGTAGGGCAGCAGAGGGGGAAATCATGTAAGGAATCTGTGAATGGGAAAGGAATGAGTATCAAAGAGTTTTCTTACTCTATACCTACTAGGTATAGAGTATTAGATAATAATAAAACTCATACTGATGGCATAAGTTAGAGGAACTGTAGCACAATGTGATCCAATAATACATTTTCTATCAGTAGTGTATCTTTGCAGGTCCATTCCAACTGAACTACGCTATTTATAAAATGTAGTGGGGAGTCTTTGTTTTCTGACTATAAACTAGTTGATTAATACAGTTAATCTGTGAGGACATGTCACATACGGAATGATATGATTGCTTAGTAAGGGGGTACAAGAAAGAAGTATGCTTTTTAGTACTTTTACTTGCAAGCTTATCAGTCTGGTGGAAATTTGACAGTCTTTCAGAGGCCAGGTGGCTCTGTGCTGTCCAGTGCTAACTGGGTCACAGGGAAATGTGATCCTTCAGCATGCTTTTGTAGGCGAGAGGACCACTATAATCCTTAAACATATGAATAAAATAATGCTAACAGGTTGTTGTGTTGTTATATTACAATTGTGCAAAGTACTGTTTGTACTGTAGAATGTGGTTCAAAACATGAGGAAAAATTAGAGGATATTAGTGAGAAGATTGTAGAGAACAAATAAAAGAGTGGAGAACTGTCCTTACAATGTGGTTTTCATCTCAAAGAACTGCAGAATCCTGTAGACAGTACAGTATCTCATCATCTATTCTCTCACCATCGGCTCTAGAGGTAGTTGTGACACTTACTTATTCTAAATGCCAAACTTTTAAATGTCTGAAGTAACAAATCCAATCTGCTCTGGAATACAACATTGTACTGGGAAGCTCAGCTGGTTCTTGCTTCATACAGATTCTAACTTTGATGGTTTCCCATGGGAAACTTATATTTGGTAGTACCAGAGCTCCTTGTTTATTGCTTAGACAATGAAGTAAGACTTATTAGAGCAAAATGAGGTATATGTTGCACTGGAAGTACTTATCAAGGTTTGTTGTGGATTCTTCATCACTACAAATCTTTGTTTTAATCACAATTATATTTTTTTCCCCCTAAATATTCTAACATAGCTCACACAGGAGTTAATTCGGACAAAGTCTTTTCATTTGTGTTGATTAGGCAGCCAAGCATCTATTCTGGAACCAACTGGGAGAGGGGATGCAACAGTTCATTCTGGCTTTCTGCTCAAGGAAGATATCATCAATTATCCTTTTCTTATTAGCACTGGGCCCGGGTAGTGTAACTAGAATCAAGAGTTAGGAAGAAAAGCAGAAAAATGTCCTGTGACAAAATGTCCTGTGACACCTCAGCCACATGTGGTCTAATCAGTTTGTCAAAGGAAGACTGATGAGTTTCTTATTACTATTCATTTAGATGTGAGTATACATATGTAGATGTCACACCAAAGAACTGCAGATCAAAGAATTTAGAATGTAGAAACTACTAGAAAAGGGCTACCATCATTTTCTTTTTCTTCTCTTATGGAAGATAGAATTGTTTTTATGTTAATCAGAATATGTATTTTTTAATTTCTTTGGAAGTACGTGGGATTCCATCAAGAAGTAACTGACTCAGTTACCAGTTTTTCTTCTGGAGGAAACAAATCAAGACCCAAGCTTGGGTTAACTGCTGAAACTTAATAATGATATTGTGTTTTCCACTCAATAGGTTTCTGTTGACCAGTTTCTAGGAATTACTCATTTTGGTGACAGATCTTGCTTCAAGGACGATTAAATTTCAAAATAAGCACATTTATAAAGAGTGGTTCATAATAATTGTCAAGTTTTGTTTTGTTTTCCAGAAGATAATTCTGGAAGCTATTTAAAAACACTTCAAAGACAATGCAGTCGTTGGTCAAAGTCAATGTGGGTTCATGAAGGGAAAGTCATGCCTCACTAACTTAATATCCTTTTATGACAAGGTTACTCACTAATTAAAAGAAGGAAAGATGGGTTTTTGGACTTTTGGAAACCTTTTGATACATCCTCCCATGGAATCTTGAATAAACTACCAGCATACAGCTGGACGTATACAGAATATGATATATGAACAGTTTCTTGAACAGTATGGCTAAATGTTTGGCTTCAGACAGTTGCAGTAAATGCAGTAGCAACAGTCTGACTGCCAATCAGCTGTAAAGGCCACCTAGTCCAACCCCCTGCAACGAACAGGGACATCTACAGCTCGACCAGGTTTCTGGGAGCCTCATCCAGCCTGACCTTGAATGTCTCCAGGGATGGGAGACATCCACCACATCTACGGGCAACCTGTGGCGGTGCCTCACCTTATTGAAAACAACCTTCTCCTTGTATCCAATCTAAATCTCCCCTCTTTTACTTTGAAACCATTTCTCCTTGTCTCATTCCAACAGACTCTGCTAAAGACTCTGCTAAAGATTTTGTCCCCTTCTTTCCTACAGCCCCCTGTTAGATACTGAAAAGCTGCTCTCAGGTCTCCCTGGAGCCTTCTCTTCTCCAGGCTGGACAGCCCCAGCTCTCAGCCTGTCCTCATAGGGAAGCGTTCCTTCTCTTGGATCATTTTCGTGGCCCCCCTCTAAACACTCTCCAGAGCCATAAGAGAATGAAAGGCTCCAGAGCAGTACAGAAGTATTTAACCTTTTAGAAAAGATCACTGTGATTTTCTTCTGCGTGGCACAGGATTTTTAAACACTGGAATGCAGTACTGCTTGAATATGGAACAAAGCTAAACCAGTACATTTTGTGTTGTAGAGAAAGAGACATAAAATTTAATCTCTTGCAGCGTTCTTGGTTTATATCCAAGGTTAACTAATATTGTCTTGAGATCAACCCTCTCTGCCCAAAATGCTGCATAAATTTGACTTACAAGCTGTTGACAAGCGTTATTCTATCTTCAGTCTAGCTCAAGTGAATAAAAGTAGCCTTTTGAAATTAAAACCATATATATGTTAATAACTGTGCGTATTATTTCTCAACAAGCAATAGACCATGTAAAGTAGACCACAGCAAAAACCACAGGGTTTCATTGTAAATGAAGAAGCAGATGCTGAACTCAGAAAGCCAGAACTGTCAAAGGATTTGCCAAACTAAGGAGTCAGTTATGAGTTTGCCCGCTGACAAAGATAAAAAGAAGCAAAGAAAGCTGCAGCGTGTGCAGGGAGCAGGAATGATGTGGTCAAAAACAAGTGGCGGTCCTGGAGTGGGAAGAAAAAGAACACGGGACAGAAGGCAGATCTCAAGAATATAATCAGTAAGGACTCAAAAGCAGAAGTCAGAGCCTGGTTGCAGCTGAAGTACATTTAAAACAGCGAAGAACAAGTAGTAGAACTCCAGCACACGTGGAATGTATGGGGGAGATCTTGAAATGCAGGGGACGAAGCTTCAGGGCCAGCTTCTACCTTGTCAGCTTGTCAGCTGTGATCAGCTACAGAGTTCTCAGTCCACGAGGCAAGTCCCAGAGTAATCTGACAGCAGGGCACAACAGGATGTAATTCTTAACTATTGACGCTATTTGGACCATTTACTCCTCAGTGGCACAAGTGAAAAACAGCACTTCTCAACTCCAGAATGTGTTTTGAAGTGCTCTGAGGATGGTCTTACAGCAAACAAAGCAAAAGGCTTCAAACAAAACAAAAGTTCCACTGTGGACTGTGGCAAAACCGCTGATGAATTCCACTGGGGAGAAGCTGTCTTCAGTCATTTTGACTGTATGGTATGATTTGTTTCAGTTCATTTCTGGGAATTATAGTAATTGCAGCAGTTCCATTACTTAAAACTGAGACAGAGTAGGTAAATTCAAATGAAATATACAGTCAAGAAAAAATCAGTTGAGCTCAGCAGACCAAAGTTTTCAGTTATCATTACACTTCTGTAATCCAAAATGATCCTTTCGTATCTTACTAAATATTTGCATATACGTTTTCATCGTCCTCTGGAAACGGGATAAGCAGTATTTTTGTACATGGGTCACTCCAAAAGTGGTATCTCCTACTTACTTCCATGGGAACTACAACAGATACAAAGAACACAATAACTATTTGATAGAGCAAAGTCTCAGCTACAAAATGTTATTTTGCAACACAGTTGCTAACGTTAATTGCCCATTTTTTGCTAGCAGTGAACATGCCCCTGTGCTGCAAAAGTAAAAAAAAAAGCTTGTAAAAATCCACACCAAAAGTGACCCACAGTCGTCATCACTGCTGAAATGCACCACTCACCACCTCACAGTGCTCACAGTCACTCTTTGGTCTCCACAAACCTTCAGCAAGCATCGATGAACGACAGTGGGCGAAGATATTTCTGCATAGAGGAATTCAAACCTTTGCTTCATGCTCACTTCTATGTCAGAATCCATTGTGTCAGACTGCCCCTCTGCTGCCATCTGTCACACAGCAACAACGTGTAATGAAATATTGGTGGGAAGGTTCAGTCACTACTGCCACACCATCCACATCTGCCTTCAATGTTGTGGGCCAGCATAATAAAATAGGAGGCATTACTTCTGGAGCAGCCCTTGTGTATCTGAAAATGATGCTGAAAATGTTTATACTTTTACTTCTAAATTTCTTCCTGTTTCTGCATAAAACAGTCAAGTTTGCATTGGCAAATTCTGAGAACTGGAAGACTGATTCAGGAAGCATCTTGCTGCATCTGTAGGTAACGTCTACAGGTTTTGGCTTTCATGGCTGGAGACAGCTCCTGTGATGAATGGGAGCTGTATCCAGGTCCCCTCTTTTATATGCCACGTGATAGAAAGAGTGTAGCTCAGCTACTGAGGCGCTGGGAGGGATGCAGGGAGAGATGCAGCTTCCACCCTGATGTGTAATCCAAAGGAGGAATTCCTGGAGTGGCAGATGTACCGTTGGAGAAAAGTGGTGGTTTTGGACGCTTACTGATAAAGATACAGAGACCAAAAGTAATAACCAGCAGAGTAATGTGGTCTTACCACATTTTCCATCAGTGATGGCACATTGGACTATCGGGACACACAATTGGAAGCAAATCATCATCTGCTGCGTGTGGCACAGACTGAATCCTATGGAACAGTGAGATGAAACGTGAAACCAAACATGTGCCAATGTTGGCTAACATGTATGGTGTTACAATAAGAAAAAGGGCACAACAGAAGTGAATAGAACCAAATCCAACTTTATCTGCATATAACTGATAATTTAGTATATACCAAAGAAGAACCAGAACAGTTATTCCTGGGAAAACTTACTTTATTTTGGGAAATTTATCAGCAGCAGTGGTAAAAATGGCAGTCATTGTCGTAAGCACGGTGTAGTATGTTCCACAGATAAGAAGAAGTGACAGAATCAAGGAGAATGACAGCCATAAGACATGCACAGTAAGTTGTGTTGCACCTTTGGGAATAGCTAATTACTCTGTAGCAGCCTGTGCACTGTGAGGGATCAGGATGGGTCAGTGTGTGACAGTATGCCGCACTGCCTCTTTTTAGAGCATCAAAGACGTATCCTGGCACTTTCCAGATACTCACTGGCGAACGAACAATTGATTCAGTTTCAGCTACTGTGCTGAATCTTCATATCCAAAAGGTGCCGAAAGTAGTCATAAGTATTTTATGCAAATTCAGACATTGAACTGGAAATAGGAAAGTAATAAGACCTAAGAACAAGAATTCCCTGAACAGACTGTAAGTGACAATGGCTCAGTTCAAATACGAGGAGTTCCAGCTGCTTTTCAAGGAAACGGTATCAAAGTGACACATCAGCCTCTTACCCTCCTGCCATGAATGGATTAGTGAAATGATTCGTTCAGTCATTTGAGAAGGCAATCTGTGCTCCATGCCTGCGTGCTATTAGGCTTCTAGCTCAAGCTAGTTATAAGACAATCATCTTCTGTCTGTAGGAACACATGCTCGTGCTACTGCTTATAGGACTTAATTTATGGCCTCACCAGGATGTCCTAATCCTTCATCTACAGAAGGATACTGAAAATAAATATTATGACTGACTTGTCACAGCTAAAAAACATCTAAGCAAGCAGTTTTCATGTGGAAAAAAAAAATATATATATATATATACATTCCAAAGCAATTTCAAAAACCGGAATAATTAGGACAGAGGCTGGTGCTCTGCTTTACCAGGCTGAAATCTCATAGCACTAATTAAGTTGCAGAGGAAACAAGGAACACTTAGGCTGAAAGGGCTCTGAGGGTCATGCAGTCCATCACTCCAGCCCAATGCAAAATTATTTATATCTTTATCATTCCTGAACTGCTCTTTAAAACTTGTCGGCTTGATTGTAAACAACCTCTACAACTTTATAATTTTATTTCAACATCTCCAACGTTCAGAAGTTTTCCCTGACATCCAATTTGAATCTTTCTTGCTGAAAATCAAGACCATTTATGTCTCACCTTGTAAAAATGGACACAGAACTTGGAGTACTACCTTCCTCCAAATATTGCCCATTGATCTGTTTGAAATCTTATGACGTATATCTTTCTCAAAACAAATCTCTCCAAACTGTGTTCCTAATTTCTTTCAGACCATGTTTTCTATACCTACTTGTTCTTTAGTGTCCTCTAGACACTTGCTAATTGACGTATGACTTTGCTGAGTGCCTAGAACTGTACATAGTATCCAGCTGAAGAGTGTTTAGTGCCATGTAAGATGGGGTTATTTCATTGTCTTGTAGACGGTATTCATGCTGATCTATCTCAGTATCCTGTGGTTTTTGTTTTTCTTTTGGTGGCGTTTTTTGGTGGTGGTGGTTTTTGTTTTGCAACACCACTATATGTAGATAATGAGTCAGGAATCTCACATCCTTCTTTGTAGAACGATCATCTGAGCACGTCATTGTTCTCCGTACTATGATGACTTTTGCCCATAGGTAACAGCTTGCACTTCTCCCTGATGGATTATATCCTTTTTTCCCTCCAGGTTACTTCTATAATTTACCAGCACTCTTAAAATTATAAACCTGGCTAAACATAGTTAAAATCTGTTCAATTTTGTGTTGCCTGCAAATTTGTATTTTCTCTTTAACTACTCAGGTGTTTTTTGAAATAGTGAACCGCGCCAGCTCAGCTCCTGCAGAACTCCAGTCAGTGCACTCTCCACTCACCCACGTGGACAGAGAACAATCAATAACAACTCTATTAGTACAGTTTTGCATTACAGTAGTTTGATATAGGCTATAGTTCTGTAGGTTATTTATTAGAATTTCACTTACAGGATTATCAAAAACATTAAATTTGACATAGAAAACTTTGACTGCTTCTTCATCTGTAAGAACAATTAATCTGATATAGAAAGAAATTAAATTATTTTGGTATGGTTTGCTTTACTGGTATGATTTGGCTGTTACTTTTGTTCTTTCTGGCTCTTATGGGTTGCTTGTTCCAACGTTTTTACCCCAAAATGCATTAGGCTGATTGGTTTAGAATTCCCTGATTTATCTTTTTTCTCATTTTTTGCAAATGTAAATACAGTGCTTTTCCATTTCAATCTCATTACTTTTCACAAATTGTCAAAGATAACTTTAAGTATCCTAGATTGAAATTTCTCAGGCATAGACAATTTGAGAATCCACAATTTAAAGTATTTTCTGATCCATTCTTTCTAATTTTAGGCTGAGTGCTTATCCATAAACTACAGCACTGTGCCACCATCTGACTCAATCAACCGTGGTAGTAGAAACTGATGAAAAAAAGGCATTAACTGTTAGATCTGTTGATCACTTTCTTCTGTATTGCTTAGTGAGCTAATGCTTTTCTTGTTATTTGTGTTACTACTAATGTAGTTAAATAGACACGTACTATTCCTTGATGTTCTTAGTTCATTATCTCTTGTTGTTGTTATTGTTGTTGTGTGTCTTGGCCTCTCTTATTTTTGTATGTATATACTTATGCTACATATTTTTATTACATCCTTGATAATTTGATTTTTTCTGCACTTTCTCTGTGGTTCTTTCTTGTTTGGGAAGAATCATGATTTAACCAGCTTTGTCTCTTTGTACACTCACTAACTTTCCTATATAATGAAACAGCCCACATTTGAGTACGTAAAATATTTGCTTTAAGAGCTGGCAGCTTGTCTCCAATTTCTGCTTCTTTTTTTTTTTTTTTTTTTTTCCCCTGAAGATCTTGGGTTCCTACTTTCAAAGTTCTCTTTCCCAAGTGTGCTCCTAACCTCCCACTTTCAACCAGTTCCTCACTGTTGGTTAAAGATCTATCTTGTAGAAGCTTCCTTCAAGATGCTTTCCCCTTCTGTATCAGTGTTTTCATCAAAGGATGGCCTGTGTCCTGCTGTGTTTGTTCTCAACAAATAAAGCTAATTAATAATCACTGTTACTATTAAATGATTGCTCTGAACCACTTGACTACTTGCCACCAGTTAATCACAACTTTTGGCTTGCTAATCTGTAATAGGTTCCCACCATGGTAAAACCCATACATACTTCATTTATTCTTTGTTCAGAGGTCTTTAGCAGAAGATGTCCATCTGCAGCTCATAACAAAGGTAAATCTTTGCTTATTTCCTTATCTGTCCTTCTGCAAGGAGGTTTTACCCCGTTAGCATTATAGTTTCCTGCACAGTTGTACAATCTGTCATGCCAGTTTGATCAGAACTCAAATCATATATTAAGACTTTCAGGTCTTTAAACACAGTCACTTGGGAATTATGTGTATTTAGATGGAGAGGTTCATCTTCTAAGCAGCACCTGAAGGTTGAAGATTAATTCTTGTGCATGCTAACCATGAACACTCATTGGGGCTTCTGGTTATTTTAAGATCTTCACGTAATCCTGTAAGTTCCCGTGCTGTAAGAACCCAGAAGCTTCCCTATACTCTTTCTTCTTCTACATTAAGGTCAGAGGGTTCCCAGAGAGTTCCTAAAAGACTTGTCTGACAAATCCTAGTTGTATTATTCATACATTTTTAAGAAAAGGAGGCTCTCCACAGCTTACACTGCCCTCCACAACTACCTGAAAGGACGTTGCAATGAAGGTGTCTGTCTCTTTTCTCAGGTGACAAGTGGTAGGACACAACAAAATCATCTAAGTTGCACTAAGGGAGGCTTAGATTGGATATCAGCAAGGATTTTACCACAGAAAAGGTGGCTAGGCACTGGAATGGGCTGCCTGGAAGTATTTAAGAGATATGTGGATGTGGTACTGAGGAATGTGCCTTGGTGTTGTACTTGGTAGAGATACGTGATGGTGGGATTTGAGCTTAAGGGTCTTTTCCAACCTAAATGATGCTATGATTTTGGAAACATCTTTTCCTAGCCTTTGAAGTAGCCTATGGACTCAGGTGTGTGATACAGGTTCCCAGTAGCTTCACTGGCTCACAAGTTTGGCAATAACAGTGGCATAAGCTGTTATCTCCTCTCAGACAAGCCCCAGGGGATGCCTCCTCTCTGGAACGACACAGTGACTGCAGGAAACCATTTCCCTACAGAAAAGCAGGTGTAGGACTTCCCTGCAGCCATGCTATGTGTGTCTCTGTGTGTGAAAGAAGCCATCTGTGACTTCTTTTGTCTGTTCACAGAGTTCTTTTTCTAAGTGTTGGTTGCAGCTCATATTTTTTATTTAGGTTAGGAAATAAAACATTCTCAACCAGTCATACCTAAATCATGATTTTGATATTATTTTCTTCACAAATAGAAGACTGAAAACATGCTTTGTAAGTTTTAAATACAGCATTACACTGCTACCGGAGGTAGACAGCAGACACTGGGATCTAATATCTACGTTTAACCCCACTCCAGATAAATTTAGCTCTTGGTATCTTAAAAAACTTTAGAATGCATTATTCAAATCAGATAGATTTTCTATCATGCTATTTGGCAGACTAACAGTAAAATAGTGAGATAGACGTATTTTCAAAAGTGGCACGTTCCTGACAGCTTCTAATGCACTTAATGGGAGCTGTTGATTCAAACTACATATATGAAAACATATTTAGAAACTGAAGTATGGACATAAGATACTAATTTCAGATTTCCATTAGAAAACTGTAATATTTTTAATGTCTATAATACGACAGCAATCAGTTTCCAGCATACCAAAGAACTTCCATGCCCTGAGATTAAAAAATGGCCTTTGCATGTGGCACATCCTGTTGTGAGAATGAAAATTCACTTGAAAATATCCCTGTTTACTTTCTCAGTACGTAAGCTCAGAATCTTTCTAATAAACTTCATAGAGTTCTGCTGAAATTGCTATTTAGGTGCTTTAATTTAAAATAATATCCTGTAGCTGATTTCTCTGATTGATTCATAGAAACAGACCATAAGGCCGTAGTTTCACAAGGCAGTCAATCTCATTCTAGGAAGCCTAGTAGTATAGGATTAAAAGCATTGCAGATGCATTATGCAAAATCCTGAGTTCATACAAACTCACCGTGCAACTTGAAGTGTACGTAAAATAAGTGAGGATTAACTTGGTCCTAGAGGATTTGATACTGGAGCAGGTAGCTCACCAGGCTACTTTTGACTTCATGCTGAATCAAACATCTTTTGTCCTGATGTAGACAGTGTAAAAAAAGATAGCTAATAGAAAACTACCACAAACACTGTAGCAAGCGCTCTTGTAATGCGACAGAAATGCCATGCTGTATTAATGCTTGCCTTTTTACCCTATTGTACTGTAGGGTGATCCAATGTGTACAAATTTGGTACCACATCCTGAGACTTCTCTTGATACTTGTAAGTGATCAGTATTCCAGTAAATACTGGCTACTTAACTGCTCTTGAAATACACTCATCGTGATTATTTATGGTTTTAAAACAACTGTTTACGAGGGTGGATAGCGATAGGACAAGGGGGAATGGTTTTAAACTGAGATGGGGGAGGTTTAGGTCAGATATTAGGAGGAAGCTTTTCACCTTGAGGGTGGTGACACACTGGAACAGGTTGCCCAAGGAGGCTGTGGATGCCCCATCCTGGACGCATTCAAGGCCAGGCTGGATGCGGCTCTGGGCAGCCTGGTCTGGTGGTTGGCGACCCTGCACATAGCAGGGGGTTGGAACTAGATGATCATTGTGGTCCTTTTCAACCCAGGCCATTCTATAATTATGATTATGATTCTATGATTACTTAACTACAACCTCTGTTCAAGCAAAACATTCCATCCATTATTTTTAGGAAATTTTACGAGTGGAAGGTAAGTTAAGGTAGAGAATGATCTTTTCAAATTAAGGGATCTTAAGGTCCAATCTTGTATGGTAGTTGCCTATAAAACTGCATTTTAATATCTTCAGTATTTTGGATCAAAGCAAGTTTACACACATGTCAATACTGTGCTGCATCAGGATTTCTTCTCCATCATTTAGAACTCAGTGCTAATCAGTCAAACTTTTCTGACCAAACATATACTGAAGTAAAACACTGCAGGACAAAAGACAAAATTTAGACAGAACCTTCATGGTACTGACAACAATTCTAAAACTGGGTTGCACATTTCTCTACAGTAAAAGAACAATGTACTGTAGTGAAATAGCTAGGAGAATGGGAGACCCATCCTAGCTTCAGATAATTAAATGGAGGTACAGCGTTCTGCCTCCTAATAGTTAAGTAACCACAGTTTCTTTTTACTATATGGTTATCACCAAACAGTCTCTGAGAGTTCTATCTGAGGGGTGAACAGAAATTGATTTGCATTTGCATCTAAAAAAAATGCATACCTTTGAAAACCACATTGTCTGGAATATCTGGCATGTGGGATACCAGGTGTGTCTTTGTAGGTGAATAGCTTTGTGACCAGATCCCAGAGAGACCCATACCAATCTTTAAGTTGGACTAGATGACCTTTGAGAATCTCTTCCAACTCAAACAATTTCATAATTAAATCCACTAAATGGAGAAAAATGCAAAGACAGAACATATAGTCCTATAAAAATGTAGACTGGCAGCAGCTCTAGCCTCTGGAGTGGCAGCTAAGTGGACTAATGGATGCTCTTCGTTGTTTCACTGTGTAGCTCAAGTAGCTGACTGAGTAGTGATGATCACTGAACCACTTTTTGCTACCATTTATGTCATTCTACATAAAACAACTTTGCATATCAAGAAGACCTTTACAATCTTTGAATTTGTTTCTTCTCTGAGACTTCATTCAATCTTAATCCCTCTATGTCATTCATCTATTTATTTAACTTCCTGGAAAGTAAGTTTTGCAATTCATAGAATCATAAAACCATAAATTCACAGAATGGCTTGAGTTGGAAAAGACTTTGAAGCCCAACAAGTTCCAACCCTCTGTTGTGGGCAGGGCTGCCACTCATCAGCTGGGGCTGCCCAAGGCTCCATCCAACCTGGCCTTGCGCACCTCCAGAGATGGGGCACCCACAGCTCTCTGGGCAGCCCTCCGAGTAAAAAATTTCCTCCTAATATCTAATTTAAATATCCCCTCTTTTGGTTTAAAGCCATTCTCCCTTGTCCTATTACTATCACATCACGTAAAATGTTGGACTCCTTCCTGTTTCTAGGTTCCCTTCAAGTACTGGAAGGAGTTTCAATCTCTTTTCACAACTTCAGAAAAAGAATACTCGCTGCCTTTGAAGGCCTTATGGCATTCCTCTGTATAATGTGACCCTTTTCTGAACTTCCACAGTGTATTCAGTTTTCTTTCCAGTTTTTCTTTTGTGCTGTTTGTTCTTCTGATCCTTAAACATTTCTGTTGTGAGAAGTAATTCTTGATTAACTAAAACTTTTGTCACACTCTCAAAACAATCTACATCTGAGGATCTTGGAATTGGCTTCCCTGAATTGATTTTGAAATACACGAAGAGTGTTTTATAACAATAAATACAGTGCTTCTCACAGGCAGCTCTTCCCTAAGTTAAACATTCTCACTGTCTGGATGGACTGCAGTCTGTGTTCACAGATTTAAGCTTATTTTTCAAATGCGGCATCACCCATTTTGCACAGTATGGTCTCCTGAAAGTTCATTTGGTAAGAAACAGTTCTTACTAAGTATAAAGTGTGAAATCTGGCAGCAAAGTTTTAAATTAAACCCAGCTTTTTTTCAGATTACATCCTGGCAACTGCCATCTCACTGAAAAGTAGCAATTAATAACCAGTGTTATGTATAGAGTATAAGAGTGTGTAACTGAGTGCTCATCCTTCCGCATTTAATGCAATTTTATTTCATAAATTATAAGATCTTACAATGCAATATTCAGTGTACTTGTTCTGGCAAGAAGATAAACCCAATGGTATAAAGATATACTTAAATGTTCTATGTGATTTGACAGACTTTAAAAATGAGTTTGTGATATAATAATTTTTCTAAGAGAGTTAATGTTATTTTTATCTCTGCCTCATTTCAAAACATCACCCCAATCTGTCTCATTAACTAAAACCTAATTAAACAGCAAGCATATAGTGCATTACAGTTTATATGGTCTTTGAAATTTTTGAAGTTCAAGTAGCTTTTCTTATCTTCTATCTTTAAAATCATTGTAGAGTTTACACAAGTATGTAGACAAGGGGTAAGAGTATCAGTACGTGCCCTCTGTTAGGTGAGATCCATCAGCCGCAACCTGAAACCTGTAGCAGTTGGAAGTCCAGATTGTAAGTGCCTCATGAAGCTTGATATAATATGCTTTCCTTTAAAAGTTATTTTGATGTGTAGCACTTAAAAACATGTGTGCTTCAAGAGCTGGTATTAAATGAGTAAAAGCCAATTGTTTCATCCTTCTACTCCCCATGTACAAGATGCACTGAACATGCATCATAAAAATGAGCTCACAGCTCCTGCCCCACTCCCATTCTCTTATAGGGACAATGCTGTCTGGTCACTGGCTTGCTGGGCACTTGGCATGGCAGCCA
Source organism: Tragopan temminckii (assembly GCA_028571105.1). Lineage (NCBI taxonomy): Eukaryota > Metazoa > Chordata > Aves > Galliformes > Phasianidae > Tragopan > Tragopan temminckii. The sequence goes on from JAOWBP010063416.1 coordinate 23,330, forward strand.
CTTCTTCAAGTCAATGTACCCAGAGCCAGTCTGTGCTGTGCACAAGCCAGCAGGAAATAGGCCTGGACTGCCTGCAGCCCTCTCTTGAAGGCACTGTGAGTGTTCTCCAGAAAAATATGTTAAATGGTAAAGGAATCTGTAAAATAACTTCATTATCTTTTATCGTCTGTTGCAAAAGCAACCAATTCCCTCAGCCGTATCTTGTAAGTCTAAGCACACAAAGGGACAAGGCATCACCAAGTCCAGTGAAGCTCAGCACTGACAGCTGAGAGGATTCTGTGCCAGGAAATGGCCATTGGCCCCAAACTTGCCCTGAGTTACCAGCACGGTCGCTGCTTTACTGCCCCAAAACAGAGAATATGTTTCTGAAGACTTCAACGCCTTCTTCTTGAGTGCAAAGTCAATTATAAAATCACATAAATCAAGCCTAGCAGTTAAAATTAATTGTATTAAATTTTCTATATTGTGTGTACACTTACTCTCCTAAATTTTACCCTCGTATGAAAACAACGTGGATTCCAGTGTTGTTGAAATCTGCAACCTATGCCCGTTTTAAGATGGTGGCTGGTGCCCATCCCTCACAGCAGGAGGGAAGCCGCCATCACCCGCGGGCCGCCATGTTGAGAGCAGGGGCGGGCGGTGACCTCAGCCCAGAGAACAAAGGCGCGGGTGGCTGTCCTGGAAAGAACGCTGTCAGCCTGTGAGCTCAGCCTGCTGAGATGAATGGAGGCGTTGGCATTGCGGAAGGGATCAATAATTCATGAGGATCCTTACAAGACCTTGTGTGCCAGCAGCTGCTACAGATAAGCCTGCAGCTACAGGGGGGAAAAGTCATAATTAGAAAATAAATTGGACCATCAGCGCAAAATAAGTATTTTAAAAGACAACTTATGGTAGTACATCTGCTAAAAAGATAAGAGATGTGTGATGCTATAAAAGGTTATGCAGTGGTAGAATAACAGTGAGAATTAGTTAAACCTTCTGTCTTTTATGGACGTGTTTAATTGTTTCTGGAAAAGAGGATAGAGTGATACAACCCATGTCAGGCAAAATAGCATCTGCCCTCAATGTAGTTTGATATTTTGACAATCCACCTCCTTGTCCCTCAAGCGGTCTGTCTTGGGAATAGTCCAGTCTCAGCAGCAACACAAAGAGGTAAGAGTGCTGTTCCCTTGTTGTCATATGTAACAATTCCATCCAGCTTCTGGACATGCTGGTCCTCAGCACCGTTCATGCACAATCTGTTTACTCAGCACCGTTCATGCACAATCTGTTTACTACCCTTCCAAATCAGGGCAGATTACAGTGCGTTTGGTTCTTTCTCATCACTGTTCTACATGGCCCTTATTTGTCTTGATAGGTGAGCTGGATGCTACCACTTATTTTCCATTCTGTCATTATTATTGACCTGTGTAGTTTCCTCTTACAATTCATATGACAGTGCAGTTTGGAAAGTTCCTGTCTGCCACTTTTAAATGCAACAAAGTGTTGGCTGGCCTCATCATATGCTCAGCAGTGTGTAGTAACATCAGATCTTTGTCTCTGATCATAGCAGAAAGTCTACTTTGCCTTATCTTCCTAATTCAAACACACTATTTATGGTTCTTTTGTTGTTCTTCCTGAAAATAGAGAATCACTTTTTTGGCCTACTGATTACCAAATTTTTAGTCCCTGAAAGGATGCATGCCAATTGTTCGAAACCACCAAACCAATGCTCCATTTCTCCACTTAGCTTTCAATATTGTCTTGCAGCTTATTTATGGCCAGTTTTGCATATGCCCTGATTACGTTCAGTGCAAATGCATTTAGAGTCTGCTGCAGTGGCTGGAAGAGCATGCTTTGCCTTAGTGTTGCCCTTCTGGGCCTGGCCACCAGCCAGACTGAGGTAACTTTGTCTAGGGCTAGGTTACATAAAGATTTCACTTGGTCACTTCAGAAAGCAAAAGGAAAATCAATAATAATCTTAATTTCTTACTTTCCTCTGAGCCATGCCAAATAAAGCAACCTCCTCTCACTAGCTCTATTGTCCCTCTGCAGGTTTAGAAAGCAGTATTCCTTCATTCCTGGACTCCAGATAGTCTATTTTCCCAACTCAGCGGGCCTCTCCTTTAGGGACTGACTAAAGATTGTCTTTGAAAGTGTGAAATATGCCCAAGGAGAGTCTCCTCACTTCTTTCTACACTCTAGCACATTTAGCATATTGTGTGAGCATTGGGCTTAGCTTTAGAACAAGTGCTTCCACTATTCTGGTCACATCTCTCCTTTGAGTATCCATCAAGAAAGTCGATCTGTAAAAAGCTAAATTATAGACTTTTTGTGAGTACTTCCAGTTTGGTTTGACAGTGCCTAATGAAATTGTAAGCAGGGCATTGGATATTGCAGGCTCTTGGAACACCACTGAGCTCATGGTGCTCCTGGATCACATATTTTCAAACTGCACACGGTTTTACATGCACTGTAAACTAGGCACTGATTCCTAGCTGGTAGGTACAAACCTTTAACTAGGCTCAGGCATGTGAGCATCCTATGGTATAAATGCTATTGGCTGCTGGTTTTTCATACATGTGGTGCTTTGTACCTTATTTGCATTGCACATATTGCAATGTAGGTTGCATCAAGAATGCCTCATTGTGAGGCACTGTGATCACATGGGCAGATTTGCAGAGTTGCAATAGGGAAATCTGGCTAAATTTTTAAAATTCTTTTGTGTTCCTGCATGCAGTACATTCAGTCCTTTGCCTGATAGAAAGAAAAAAAAAATGACCACAGTGTCCCAATTTTTATCAGAATTGGAACACCTAATGAACATTATTTGCTTTGGGCATTGTCCTGCTCACATTTCTCTTATAGAATAGCTGGGATTCTGTGTGTGATAATATACTATTAATCATGGGAATTTATACTGGAAGATTTCCTTTCATTTGAGGATTTAGAGTGCTTAGAAGTTAATTCATATTACATTACATTACCCTCATGAAGCAAGTAAACATTTCCCTCAGTGCAGAAACTGAGATGTTAAGAAGATGAAGATTTTGTAGACTGTATGTCTTATAGACACCAATATAAAAATGGCCTTATTTTTGAAGATAGTGAATACTTACAGCTTCCACTAAGATTAACCTCTGGCTTTTGTCACCTGCTATTGAAAATTCACTTCAGTAAATTGCCTCGGTGACAGGGTAATGCAGTAAATGTGTCTGCAGGAAGTGTCTGCCTTTGCTTGGTCTGACATTCAAACAAAAACCCTTCCTTTACAGTCTTTACTGTGCTTACATTCCAGAAGGAAAAAAAGAAAAAAAAAAAGAAAAAAAAAACGCAAAAACCTCATACATGTCGTTGATCTGGAAGTGATGTTATGCATTAATATCCATGTGAGACATTAAGTACAATTTCTAGCAGATTTCTTCGCTGCTGGTCAGCCAAGCAGTCTTGCTCTTCTGCAGAAGTAACCAGTGACTTGCAGTAAGTTCCCTACAGTGTGGTAGCAGTAGGAGGACACATGGGAGCAGCTCTGTAAATGGTGTGTTGGCAGGGAAGCACTCGGGGCAACAATTGCCTGCTAGAAGGCTTAAATATGTCACTCAATAGAAATAAGAACTGGCTAGCTATGGGAGGGTCATCTTGAAGTGACAGATATTTTTCTCTAGATCAGGCTACCACTGCAAGTTGCCTGACCTGGAGGCATGTAGAGTGGTGATTTATTGCGTTTGTTATCTGAGCTAAACTGCCCCTCCATTTATTTAGGGATTAAAGCTTGCTTGAGAGACTAACTGGGACACCTGTGGTCTTTTTTGTTCTGGTCTGGGAAAAGAGAAAATTATATTATATGAACTACATTATATGGACCATAACACTGGGGGGAAAAAAAGAAAAAAAAAAGGTTGTCTACATTTCATGTTTTCATTGGTCTCAAAGTTTTTGGTTAATTTTATTGCAACAATTCAGTGTGTTAGATTTCTCTGCAGCCTGGCTGATGGCTGAGCTACTTCCTTGCCAAGGTAACTTTACCTTAAATCCATGAAGAACTGGTATCAAGGAATATGTGCTTCATTTGTTCCAGTTCAGCCTACTGTTTTAGCTCATGTCCACTTTGACAAGCTGTGTACCAGAAAGCAGGCAAGAACTGAGAGAGAGATGGCTCTCACTCTGTTTTAAATTGCAGCAGGATGTGCTAGGCTTCCTCCTCAAATTCCTCAGGTGCAGTTGTTGCAGGTACAGACTCTTTGTTGTGCTCAGACAGACGGATACATCTGAATTCCTGATCTCGAAGGAGATAGCATTCAGAGGCACCTTTACTTTTGGGAATGCTTCTTCCTTGCCTGCAGGGAAGGTAAAGCCTCTTTGACAAAGGCTGTTTCAGACATACATAAAATGTGGTACTACATTTATTTATCAGCATCTGTTGAAAACAACCATTCACCTGCTCTTTATCTCCCCCACTCCTTTACTTCTTTAGCTGGATTATTTCCCCAATCCCATTAATTTGTGGCTTTATAAGAAGCTGAGAAAAGTGTTAAAAAAAAAAAAACAAAAACACTTGAATGAGACAGTAAGAAATATCAGGAGAACGCATGGAGCAGACACTCTTTAAAACAGTATAGGTGGTATTAGCCACAGTCACAAGATTTAGATTCTCAAGAGTTTAATGAAAATGAAATGAATCTGTTCCCTGTATAGGTCAGCACTTTTCTTTTAAACATTTGGCAAAAGATAATATGGTGAACTAAACAAGTTTTGAAGTCTCTCAATTACAGCACTACCTGAACTCTTGTGTGCTAAACTACAAACCACAGCCTGCCTCAAAAACAGTTCAACAAATTGAAATTAACTATTAGATATAATCATCAGAACTGTGTTTCAGCTCACCTAATTTCGCATTATTTTTCAATTGGTAAAATTCTTAGGTCATTGAATTTTTAGGTTAGTAGAATATTTTGACCTGAAGAAAATGCCCAGAGATTATAAATACTATCTCTTGTCTGGTGGTAAGAGTGATTGATGGATATGAATGAAATAAAAGAGACTTAGGTAAAAGCATTAGATAAACTACTGAAAAATGAATTCACACATTTCTAACTGAGTTAAGTTACTTTTCTTCCTGAACATAAAACCCTATCCTTGACTTGAAAATGGAAAAAAATACATACAGATAAATATCTCATACTTTTCCAAATCGTAGTCACTGCCTGCTGCAAAAGTTCTCAGATTGTTCAGACTACAGACCATTCTCAGCTCCAATGGCTGAAGTAAGTCAGCTCACAGAGAAATATTTCCAGTTAGAAAGGAAGATGAAAAGGTATTACTGTACCTGTATAAATCATGTAAGAAAATTTACACAATAATTATCTTAATCAGAGATTAGAGAAGATGCAAATAATCAAATGCAAGAAATACATTTCTGCAGATTGTGAGAGAAAGAAATTGGAGAAAAAGATGACACATCATGAGCCATCTACCACATCCGGACAATAAATGAATTGTCCTTTAATTAAATGAATTGTCCTTTAATTAAATGCAAGCCTTTAAAAGCCAAACGGTTCTCACAGGACCACAGGGTGGTGGAGGTGGGCAGGAACCTCTGGATCCCTCTGGCTCAACCCTTGCTCCAGTAGGGTCGCCCAGAGCAGTGTGCATAGCGCCACATCCAGGCGGCTTTGGAAGATCCCAAGGAGGAGACCGCACTGCCTGAGGGCAGCCTGTGCCAGCGTTCTGCAGAAAGAAGCTCTGGTGGGGCAGAATCAACTCATTAATCTTCACCGAACCACACTCTTTGATTCAATTCACTAACTCAGCAGAAGTTGATTCTTCAGAAAAGGTCATACAGATTTTTGTTGGTTACTGAGCTAACTAGCTCATAGACGAATGTGCCAAACGTGAGCCAGCATGAGCACCGTATGGCCAAGGATAAGAGGAAGGCAGGGAAGAGAGTAGCAGTAGAGGGAGGAAAGGAATGTTTACTCACTCTTTGCTTTGCTTACTCCTATGATGATGAACTGAATCAGATCACATCCACTGGTTGTGGAAATACATCATAAGCATAGCATGAGAATTATTACTAGATCAACTTCTTCCTTGCTTCACCAAGGGTAGATCATGCCTGACCAATCTGGTGGCCTTCTACAATGGCGTGACAGCTTCAGTGGATGGGGGAAGGGCAGTAGATGTCTTCTGCAAGACCTTTGACATGGTCCCTCACTGCATCCTTCTCTCTAAATTGGAGAGGTCTGGATTTGAAGGATGGACTGTTTGGTGGATTAGGAATTGGCTGGCTGGACGCAGCCAAAGGGTTGTGATCAATGGTTCTGTGTCGGGGTGGAGGCCAGTCACAAGCAGTGTCCCTCTGGGGTTGGTCTTGGGACCGGTGCTCTTCAACATCTTCATCAGTGACATAGACGATAGCATCGAGTGCATCCTCAGGAAGTTTGTGATGACACCAAGCTGAGCGGTGCAGCCGATACATTGAAAGGAAGGGAAGCCATCCAGAGGGGCCTGGACAGGCTGGAGAAGTGGGCCCATGAGAACCTAATGAGGTTCTACAAGGCCAAGTGCAGGGTGCTGCATTTGGGTCGGGACAATCCCAGGTGTTTGTACAAACTGGGGCAAGATCTCCTGGAGAGCAGCCCTACGGAGAAGGACTTGGGGGTCATAGTAGATGAGAAAATGGAGTTGAGCCAGCAGCATGCGCTTGCAGCCCGGAAGGCCAAGTGTGTTCTGGGCTGCATTAAAAAAGGGGTGGCCAGCAGGAGAGGGAGGTGATTGTCCCCCTCTACTCAGCTCTTGTGAGGCCCCATCTGCAGTACTGCATCCAGGCCTGGGGCCCCCAGTACAGGAAGGACGTGGAGCTCTTGGAGCGGGTCCAGAGGAGGGCACTAAGATGATCAGAGGGCTGGAGCACCTCTCCTGTGAGGAAAGGTTGAGGGAACTGGGCTAGTTTAGCTTGGATAAGAGATGGCTCTGGGGAGACCTCATTGTATCCTTCCAATATTTGAAGGGAGTGTATAAGCAGGAGAGAGAACGGTTGTTCATGAGGGTGGATAGTGATAGGACAAGGGGGAATGGTTTTAAACTGAGATAGGGGAGGTTTGGGTTAGATATTAGGAGGAAGTTTTTCACACAGAGGGTGGTGATGCACTGGAACAGATTGCCCAAGGAGGTTGTGGATGCCCCATTCCTGGAGGCATTCAAGGCCAGGCTGGATGAGGCTCTTGGCAGCCTGGTCTGGTGGTTGGTGACCCTGCCCGTGGCAGGGGCAGTGAAATCAGATGTCTTTGAGGTCCTTTTCAACCCAGGTCATTCTATGATTCTATCATCAACATATTTTGCAGACTAGGAATCCATCCTTTTAATTAAAGAAACAGAACATAGACAGCTCTTTCAAAGCCCATCATACTTCTTACCTGCTAATGCAGTGAAATGTTACTCAAAATCACTGGGGTGATATAGAAGGCACTGAAAAGAATTGCACACTGTCCTCGAAAGTCTTCACAGGAACAAACTGAGACAATCTATTTTTGGAACTACGTTACTTCAACATCAACAATGTAATTGCCAGCTATGTCTTATGCTTAACTATCATTTGAGCATTAATTGCTACTAACATCTCCAGCCTTCCTTCTCCATTTCCAGCTACGCTGTTTCACGCATTTGCCATGAGACTCCTAATCATGTTTTGGACCAAAGGCTATTTCTCTCAGTCTCTCAGTGCAATGCCACAGCCCTCTCCTACTTGGTGAACTCATGCTCCAGAGGGGGTAAGTTAACACTTCTCTACACTCTTCATCTAAATACATAACGGAGCAAAAGAGTCATGTTAGCTCTGCATCAAGGTCTGTGCTGCACTTCCAGGGCTCATCCTCAGTGGCTGGTAGCATAATCCTCAACTTCTGCCCGGTGCCCTTCCTTTACTTACGTGATTCCAATGACAAATCCTTCCTGCATCATAAATGGTGTCACAAGTACTGAGGAAGAAAACACCCAATGGGTGATGGGGTTAGTATTTCTAAGTGTGGTACCAATGGCAATTTTGAGCAATTATTCCACTGCAGAGATCCCTGTAGCAGGTTTCCATCACCATAGCTTGTGATTATTCTGATGGCAGCTGTTCTGCAGAGGTCATAAACACAGACAGACTGGTGCTGGGTGCTTTCCACACTGTGCAAAACACATAATGAAGAATAGTAGGGAGTTTGGGGATTTGGAACAGCTCATATCAGGTTTAAAGAGTCAGTCTGTTTAAAGTTTGCCCATGTCACATGATTGAGGAGGACTTAAGAGATGGGTATTGGGACCAGAGGAAGGCAAATTTGCACAGTAGGAAGTACAAAGGGGAAAGCCTCGGGGGCCTGCAGGTTATTTTGGTCAGGTCAAGTGCCCAGATTTACAGCAAATTGCAACTGCTTGAGTTTGCCTCAAGTTCTTCTGATGAAAACTACCTGAATAAAGCACGGGTGTGGTTTTCTTTCAGCATTCACAGCCCTCTTTGTCGCCTACAAACTGCTCCTATTGACTGATGCCAGAGCCTGTTAGGAATCTCTGATGTGCTGACAACACACCGAATGATTGCTTAGAGAGAAATTTAAAGCTGAATGTATCTGGGGAATGCTTCCTAAGGCTTTAACTTCTCACTTTTATTAGTGAGAAGTTCTAGGGAACAGGTAAAGGCTGTATGCTGAAAAAGAATAAAAAATTATTGCATTGTATGCACTGATTATAAATAGTGAGTAGATTTGGAAAATCGGGAAGTTTTGTCAAGCCTAAATGTCAGTATGACATGCGTTTTCACAGATAAATATGTTAACATATCTTGTCAGTCCTTGTTTTCCTGAGACTGGTGTTGTTTTAAGGATTAAGACTGATTCCTCACATTCAGATAATTCTGAAATATTGGATTGTCATTCATTAATATATATATATACACTGTATGCCAAAAGGTAGCTACTGACTGTTATGTTGTACAGGTTATTTTATAAATGTGATTCATACATTTTTTTCTTCATGTCAACAAAATTAATTTATCTTGTTGAAATATGTCAGTATTGAGGAGAAGAGAGAAAGGAGGCCTGCCCACCTGGTTTAAAAATAGAAAATCCAAGTCATCCTGTCCATCTGGGACCAGAGAGATAATTCTGTTGTAGGCTTTCAATCTTGATTTTCATTTGATGTATTCCATTAAAGTTCTTGTTGATAATTCCACTGTTTGTCGCCAGATGGCAATACAATGACATTATCTTGTAACCACTCTTGAGTCCGAGCAGTAGTCGGGCATTCATCAGATAATTACACAGTATTGCTCACTTTGCCAGATCGCGTTAGGCACTTATTTCTCAATATGGTCACGCTTATACCTTCAGAGTTGCTGGCACTGCTGTGATAGCTAGTGTTTTTAATATTTGTAATTTAACTTTGTAAGAAAAATTAAATAATTTAGACCAAAACCTACACCAGGCTTAATTTGTCCAGGTATTGCCATGAAGGATATTGCAGACAATCGCTGTCTAAATGCAAGAGATGAACAGTAGCAGCTGCTCCTGCCTGTGCCAGGTCTAGCACAGGAATGAAAGAGGTGTGCCTCAATTCCCTTGCCCCACCTTTCTGAATAGGCTCCCAGCTTCTGGCCATCAGCCACTGCCTATAGCATTTCCTACTTTTTCAGTGCACAATTTCACGGTTCACTTTGTTCCTCTCTTCCTATCTGCTCCCAGCTCTAGTGCTCCAGTGCTTCCTGGTATATTCTGTAACGATCTTCTGCTACAGCTTGACTTACAAGTACAAATCCAAACCACAATTTAATGCAGGAAGTAAACAGAAGAAAACTGGGAAGTATTAAATGTGTTGAACAGTAACCTACTACTTGCAACCTGATCCAGGGCAAGTGCCTCTGATGAGAAGCTGACTATGGCAATAACACAGCTATCACCACTGAGGTGCTGTTATCTGAGCAATCAATCACTTTGAAGTTGTTTCAAGGGTAAATAGATATAGTTTGGGATTTTTATTTGCAGATCAATGTCTGCGTCTCCTTGATTTCCAGCAGGACTCATGCATTTGGTAGGGAACTAATGCTGTGATACAGGAAATGAAAAGACAGAACAGTTGCCTCTGACTGTCTCATATGGCACAAAGCTGGATGGAGTGTGTCTTGGACATGCAACAAAATCTCTGGTTAGTGTTAACACTTCAGCATAGACTGAGCAAACAAAATGATGAATACTGGTGATTTTCACAGTTCTACATTTGTTTTCTACTACTAAAACGATCTTGTTCTCAAGTGAATAGTGATTGTGCTGTGGACAGCTGTGCATATGTAGAATATTGTATGTTAAAAAAATAGAAAACAGAACCATTTGCTAGATCATAAATCAAAGCTATACATACTGCAGAAAAGGGAGTCCAGTACCACATGGAAGTGCGGTATACTCCTAATGCAAAAAGTTGCAGCCTTTTTCTGGACTTAAAATAAATTCTATGCCCAAGCCAGTTTTGTCAGTACACAAGTAGAGACTTCTGCTCTGGCCTTTTGAATGTCAAGTTGAACAAACTTAGACTTAAAAGGAAACAAACGAACAAACAAACAAAACAACTCTCTCAAGAATCAGAGGGAAAACAAATTGCTGTGCGATCAAAACTATCATTCCTTCATTCTTCTGAAATGACTTCCTTGTAGTTCATCTGCATACAAAGTATCAAATACAATACCAAACTTACGCGGGGTGGGTGAAACGGTTGGGCAGTGCTCCTCACATTGTACAAAGCCATAAAAATTGTTATGGATGGTCATAACAGAAGGAAAACATTGTAACAAGGGATCCATTCTGTCCCCTTTCAAAATGCTTTTGTTTTTCTAACTGGTGTTACACCTTGCCATAAAGACCCTGGGCGGTTAGGCGCCAGATGAACTGTGCAGTTGTTCATATGAATGAGCAAAGCCTCAAATGATACAGTGTAAAGGAAGGTGAAGAAGTGTTTAAATATAGCAGAAATTAGGCTATTTTTGTGCATCATCCTAGAATGTTGACTGCAGTGCATGTACGATGGACATGAGCCAGCAGTGTGTACTTGCAGCCCAGAGGCCAACAATATCCTGGGCTGCATCAACACTGGGGTGGCAGCAGGGAGAGGGAGGAGATTCTCCTTCTCTACTCTGTACTCACAAGGCCCCATCCTTTTTGGATCCCACACTGCTGCTTTTTACCTTCCATGTTCTTAAGCTGTCTAACTTCCTGCCTTTGCTGTCAGTAGTTTCCCTTCTTCAGTCACTATTTTCTGATTTTCAGAGCTTTAAATCTATATTTATTTCAGTGTGCTAGACCCAGGAGTCTGCTTCAGAAACAGGTAGGCTGAGGAAGTGATTCCTGCTGTCTGAGAACTCACATTTTTTTCCATATTCTTAAGACATGCTTGGAAGCTCCATGAGAGGAATGAGATCTTCCTTGTACCTCAAATGGAAAAATAGAAGAATTTAGAGTATTACCATCAAACATGGAAATGGATGCATATAGGTCCAGGGGGCCTGATGAGATCTGTTCCAGGATACTCAGGGAGCTGGCCAATCACAGAATCCCAGAATCACAGAATTGTAGGGGTTGGAAGGGAGCTCCAGAGATCATCGAGTCCAACCCCCCTGCCAAAGCAGGTTCCCTACACCAGGTCGCACAAGTAGGCGCCCAGGCGGGTCTTGAATATCTCCAGAGAAGGAGACTCCACAACC
>JAOWBP010063509.1:2138-34989 GCA_028571105.1 Tragopan temminckii
TTGCTATACTCTTTGTGCCTGCTGAGCCAGGACAAATACATATCTTCATTAAAATTTCCAGCATATTTGGTCTTCTATTTAGCAGTGCTATTAAAAAATCTTTCCCAACACTACATCTGAAAGGATAAAGAAAGCAGAGGTACAAAAAGGTAACACGGTTTGCGTAAGGTTGTACAATGTTTCACAGCATTATTTTCCACAACTTACATTCATAAATTTCTTTGGGCAAAACCTGGCTTTGCAACAATTGAATATGTGTTCAGTTGTTTCACTGAATATTATCTTTGCTCCTTTATAGGCAATTTAAAGCATCTTGACTGTCAAATGTATCTACTTCTGTTTGATTAATTACTTGAGTCACTTCGTATCTTTTTTAATTTTTATTTTTTATTTTTATGATATTTCTTACTACTTGTCTTTAGCATTTAACTGTTAGCCTTGCATTTGTATAAGAAGTCAGGCCAAATTTGGTCATAAAATAATAGAATTTTTCTCTATCTCTCTATTTATGCTACCTCTCATGTTTTATGCCTTAGTTTGGCTTTGTAAGAAATACTGATTGAGAATGCTGATTTAGGTGTTCTGACATTTGTAAGATTGTAGAGAATAAAAACTGGCATGGAGTATGCATAAGATTTATGCCTAAACCATAAAAGATGAAGAATACAGATATTCGTATAATCCTATTTTCCTTTAAACAATAAAAGATGGTGAAAGGTATGCAAATAACCTCAATTTTCTCCCAAGCAAACGTTAACACATGCCTGCTAACACACAGATCAGAAGATAGAATCTCATGGAGAAAACTGCTAGAGCCAATACAGTAATGGTAAGTCAAATGTGAGTAAACATCTCTGAATGGGATTCTGTATTTCTTCTGTGAAAATGCTGAAACGGTCTGTAAAGAAACATGACTGAGTTGACTTCACTATTTATAGTCCTATTTTCACTATGAGAGTCTGTGGATGACTTACTTGGAGCATAGAACTCTTCACTTTCAACATGCATCTGTTACTTATGTAACAGTCTACACTTTTTATAGTTATTACCTCTTCTTTATCCTAATTTCTTTGCCTTTCCTTAACAAAGGAATGTAATTATGCTGAACCTATTTCTCACACTTCTAATATCTTACATTCTGATGCCATCCTCAAAACCAATTACACTGCACACACATAAATACAAATGGAAACCAAGAACATCATCTCTGGGAGACACTGACATGCCTGTAAACAGCAAAAATATTTATTCAGATAATTTGAAGTGGGAAGAAATATAATTATATTATAATACTATGTAATATGCTGTCAGCGTGTAGGACTCTGGAGAAAACTTACGCTTATGCTTTTGCCAAATGAAATACAGAAAATAAGAAATTTGGCTCATGGATGATTCACAGAGTGGACATAAAAGTGATTTGAGAAGGATAAGACTTTTCTCCAGTGAATTAGCTTATAATGTATCAAAAAAATCAACAGTGTTTATGTTATTCTATACTAGTATAACTGTAAAGGTTATAGTTTGTTATTCAGTTATTGAAGAATACCTTCGTATTTACATGACTGTGAGATTTCTGCATCAAATACATAAGAATATCTTTATGTTTTAAAACTATTGTTGGACTAAATGAGGTACTGTTCATTGTAGAAAAGTTTTTCCAGAGTTTTTAGCAACAAGCTTAGAAATTTCTTGTAGTTCAACAAAATAGGACATAATAATGTTATATTTAAGAATTCTTTTAGCAGAATGAAATCTACCCTTTGCAAATTGCACTGAGTTTTCTGTGATTATTCCCTTCCAGACTAAAGAAATTTGACTATTGTAGTTCACTGTACTAATAAATGTTCTTGCTTTAAATGGAAATTCTAGGACCATTCCACTGAGCACTGCAAGGCATTTGCATGATAATTAGATGAATCTCTTAGATAGACAACGATTCTTTTTGTAAAAAATATCAGTATAAAAATGTAAATGATTTTTACAATAAATAAATAAATAAAGTATTGCTTGAATACAGGGATGGAAGATCCTTACCAGACTAGAATTAGCTGGAAACTTTCACAAATCCTTATGGAGACCTGGAGATACTCAAAACGAGCTTGTTTTAATGCAAGGCCAACTCCCTCTGACATCTGTGACTCTGCATCTGAAGATCTATACCTGAACAAAGTGCTTCTACAGAATTTTGCAAGTAAGTGAATTCTACCAAATTTCTTGTCTTACTGGATCAACAAGAGCAGCAGCATGAGTCTCAGCTAACACTGAGGAAGGGTAAACCTCTCTCCCTTTTCACTTTTAATAACTTCTGTAAGTGCTTGTGCAACCTGAAGAGATTTGCGGGTGAAAGGGACAAGACAGTAAGCAGATTGGAGCAATAGAGTATACACCATCTGGGACTAAAAACTGTCATTGTTTCCAATACAAGATTCATAAATTTATTGCTAGTTTTAGCATGCATTAAGGTTTCAGTCTCCTTATGAAATGTGTGTGTAAAAACAAGCATTTATTTCTCCTTGAAATACGTGAAGGCAAGTGGTATTAGAATAGTGAATACCCTACGTGATTTTTTGCTGTTAAATAAACAGCTTTTACATCCTTGAAGATGGTATCAGTGCTCATTTGCATTCATAAGAGGAGATTCTAATATCAAAATGTTTGAAAGTCAATGAAGCAGAGAACAGGACCCTCTGACAATGCAGGCAGTACACTGGCTGTGTAGGCCCAAAGACTGAACAGTATGTGGTATTTTTTTTCCATGCTGTATCACTGATTTGCTTAGCCTTTGTTTTTCTTTCTTTAGATTATTACCAGAATACCCATCTGGAGTACTGCACCCAGGCCTGGGACCCCCAGTACAGGAAGGATGTGTGTCCTGTAGATCAGGTCCAGAGGAGGACCACTAAGATGACTGGAGGGCTGGAGCACCTCTTCTATGAAGAAAGGTTGAGGGAAGTGGGCTTGTTTAGCCTGGAAAAGAGAAGGCTCTGGGGAGACCTCACCATGCCTTCCAGTAGTCAAAGGGAGCATATAAACAGGAGGGGGAATGGATGTTTACAACAGTGGATAGTGGTAGGACAAGGGGGAATGGTTTTAAACTGGGAGAGGGGAGATTTAGGTTAGATGTTAGGAGGAAGTTTTTCACACAGAGGGTGGTGACGCACTGGAACAGGTTGCCCAAGGAGGCTGCGGATGCCCCATCCCTGGGGGCATTCAAGGCCAGGCTGGATGTGGCTCTGGGCAGCCTGGTCTGGTGGCTGGCGACCCTGCACATAGCAGGGAGGTTGAAACTAGATGATCTTTGTGGTCCTTTTCAACCCAGACCATTCTGTGATTCTATGATTCTGTAAATACATCTCAGGTGCATCATGAACATTTGTTAAGAAATGTTACATCTTCTGTGAAACAGGTGGAATGACAAGGTGTACATCTCTAGCTGAGGGAACAGCTTAGTAAAGAAGCCTAACAGAGGTGCTAACCTGAAGAAGGAAAACCAGAACTGATGGAAAGAAATTTCTTCCAAATAATCCATGTATCACCTATTGTTTTTTTTTAATCTGTTTCAGGAAATAAATTTTTTACATATAAATCTCACAGGTTATTGACCTCTGTCAATAGCTGGGATTTTCTTGGGTCTTGGAAACATTTTTCTCAGACTTATTCTCTTTTGAATAATAGGACATTGTGAAAGAAAACACCTCTTCAGAAGGTAGGAGAAAAAGACAACTTCGCAGCAGCTGCGTATAGTAACATACAGTTATATTGTCTTGAAACTGGAAAAAACATCTTCAAAACTTTTGCTACATGGTCTCTAGAATAGACTCATTTTTTTGTTATTTGGTATGTGGTGCATCTTTATAAAATTAATAACAACAAATATTTTTACCTGTAACTAAACTGGATACAATTAGTGGCAGGACCAGCATTTGCAGCATTCTCATGAGTAGCTCTCCTGGAAATGAAAAGTATTTGACTTCCCGATAGCTCATCTTATATGATCGGAGAGAAAATCCAAGGATTACACCTGTAAAGAGGGAAAAGATGTCATGATTTACTCTTCTGAGGCAGTAGTAACATATGAATGTAAGTAGTTGTACAGTAACTACTTGACAAATCTGAAAATTATAAAACATGCAGCTTTTGTGCTCTGAACTACACTCAGATCTGCAATATCAACCATCTGTATGAGTAGCTCTACTGAAGGCAGTGAATTACTTTTTACAGATTCAGAATGTTATTTTCTATTATCTATTACTATTTTATAAAATCTGGGTTTATTGACTGTTAATGAAAAGAAACTGTCCTTACAACTGTGGCTGAGTTCTTTGACTTCAGGGATTCTAAATGTAATCATATATGCAATGCGTGTGCATGCTAGCCACAAGCCTTCAGAAGTCTTGCCCAAGCCTGTCTTCTCTGTAGGACCTGATCCTGTAGACATGCTTCAGATGGGATGAGATAACCAGGAGATGAGCTGAGAATCCCCTTGTGGTTAGGCCTTCAAACAGCAAAGCAGCACCAGGGAGTGAGTAGCTTTATACATGCCTGCCTTCAGACACATAATCACTTGCAAAGCAGCAGCTAATCAAGTGGGAGGGCCTTTCTGGATGACTAAGTGGCAGGTTTTAATACCTGAGGCAGTAGAGTGAGGGAGTGTCTGAATCCATTCATCTTGCTGGGAGTAGATAAGTGATGCTTGAGGTATATTTACAAATGGAAGCCATGGGTAGGATTTCATCCTCCACCTGGCACCAATGGCCTTACTTGCTTATTTGGTTAATTATTTGGTTAATTGACATTACTCATTACAATTTACTGAGCATTAAATGGCTTTGTACCTATCTGATGTAGGCTTTCTATATCCAGCCAGGCAGCACACTTCTGTATCTAGAACACTCCTTACTCATACGGATGATGAAACTCAGCTTTCCTTCCCACTCCTGACTCTACGTTTATAGTTTGAACTGGAAGGGACCCTTAAAGGTCACCTATTTCAAATCCCCTGCAGTGAACAGGACTTCTACATCCAGATGAGGTTGCTCAAAGCCCAACACAGTTTGACCATGGATGGCTCAAAGACAAGGCATCCACCACATCTCTGCGCAACCTGTTCTTGCCCACTGTCCACTACTAGCATTTGGGCTAATTGTGGCTGTATAGAAAATTGAATCAGATAGCTAATTCAACTGCAGAAATTATTTATTTTACTGGCTTCCAGATCTATTCACTGAGGTAATATTTTTGCATGGCTGCACAAATATTGGTAGCTCCACAAGGAAACAGATAGGAGTGTGCCTTGAAGAAGAGTGGGACTGATGTTTTTTGGCAGCCAGGCATACTCAAATGTCCTGACATTTTTCATTGAACTGCATCCTCAGATAATGGGCAGCAGAGCATTCTAGTTCCCTCATAAAACTTCCTAGAACTTAGGTAGGTACTGCAGATGCCAGAGCATAGCATCTAGTTCCAGTTCTTGATCACTTTCTGTTTTTTTTTTTTTTTTTTTAAATAAGATTTTAGATTTGTAAATCCAGCAGCAGATATCTTCATTCCAAAATTTTATCAGCTAAAATATTTTGCTATGCCTCCTACACTAGCTTTTTGCCATCTGTCAGCATAAGGAAACAACTATAACTCCCATGTTAGTAACCTATATCTGCCTGACCATCCTGCTGGGCAACTTGGAAGACTGGGTAAGTTACAAGTGTCTGGAAATGTGTAGGACAGAAAATCCCAGTGTTAAGGGGTGAGAGAAACGTGTTAAGAATACAAGTGGAACAAAGCATGGAGATCATACTGTGGAATAGAGTGGTAGGACTGAAGGGCATTTATTTTAGCCTCATACATTTTTGTGGACTCAGGAAGTCAAAGCGCATTTTGTACAAATGATTTTATAAATGAAAGTGAATCATAAAGTGCAGAAGGGCCCCAGAAGACCTGTATTAAAATTTCTTTCTTGTAAGATTTTAAATTCCTCTGCAGTGTTACTAATTATTTTCTTTTTATATGGGAAACACATTTCTCAGACATAAAGAATCCATCTGGACCCTTTGTTTCTTCGCTTAATGAGCACTACATTTTGACAACTGGATAACAAGCAAGTAGAGCTAGACCAGACTCTTACTTAGGCTCCAGTCCTGCAATTAGTTCTACATGGATTAATCTCTTCACTAATACAAAGCCTTACTGAAGTTAGTGAGGGATTCTGAGGCTGCTATAAGAACTAGTCCTTATGCTATACTATAAGGGCTTGATTATCTCAAACACTACTGTCCAAGCAGTACAATGTTGGCTAGGAGAGAATCAGGACCCAAGTGGATGGCTGCTTCAATGAATATTATTGGTGGTATTCCTTTTTTTTTTTTTTTTTTTTTTCTGTCCTAATGTGCATTGTGCACAATTATACTATTGCCCAACACTGTAATTTACAAGAAAATAATTCTGCAACATGGAAAATATGTGCCCTGGTGACCTGGGCTGACATCTGATATTTACTAATTCTTTAGCCTTAATCTTAGTACTACTGTTGATTTATGTGAAGTCATGCCTAGGCCATAAAAACCTTTCTCTAACTCAGTTTCCCCACTGATAAAATAGAGTAGTAATTGCTTTACAGATCTCTCTGAATACTGTGTTAACATAGTGATCTTAGCAATAGAAAAAGGAATTTAACTGAATGATTTTCTCATTGTAGTCTGAAAATTAAAGCAGAACAGCATGATTTTATTAGCCTCTCTTGATTTTAGAATAAATGAAGTTGAAATATCATTTTATGTTCTGAGTTTAATACTTAGATACTTGATATTTCATCCTATCTGTTAAAATTGTATTAACAAAACTTATGGTCATGAGAACAAAAAATGAAAGTAGTTAAGATAGCTTTGACTTGTTTTAATTCATTTTTCAGAGTCAATGCTTATAGGTTTTAAATTATCAGATAACACCATAAAACTATAATTTAAAGTCAGGCACTACAACAAGGTATTAAAATGAATTCAGTATGAGCCATTAAACCTTTGGAAAATGTGCTGTATTTCAACAGCCATCCACATCAGTGTCTGGTAAGAGTGGTATGGATTAGCACCCTCCACAACCAAGACTGAGAAGGGTAAATAATGGAGCAGGCTTTTCTCAGCAAAAGTTTCAAGTTTCTGATTAATTCTGAAAATTGTAACGAAACAAAGCTTTGTGTGAAACATGCTGCCACAACCTGTAGGGCAGGTTTCCGTCTACCCTTTGTAACAGAAAAGAACAACTAATCTACAATATCTGAGCCTGACCTCTCGAACAGTAAATGGTGCACCATTTCTACACTGCTAGAAAGAGTAGATTTCTCAACAGAATCTGTTTTGTTTTGTCAAAGTGTTTGTTTAAATTGAGGAGCTGTATTCTCTCTACATCTGTAAAGTAGTACAAAAGAATGATTTATGCATAACAAAGCAAACCAGGTTACAGTCATAAAAATATGGCTTTTGAGGTGTACTTGTCAGCGATACTCTCAAATTTATGGAAAACCTTTTTGCAGATAAACTTGATGACAATCAGAATAAACTATTCTATAGCATTTTTATTCCAGTGTAGCTGTTCAAATTAGAATTTAGCTTACATAAATTCAATCAAGAGAGGATTTAAAACTTGAATGGAACAGAGGGGAAAATAATGTTGTTGCTAATGAGAATGGAACTGAAATGGCAGAAATGGCAGATACGATCTGGGATTGCTTGTTCCTAAAGCAGGAAAATATTGACGAATTTGTCTAGGCTTTTCACTTCCAAATGGCTGCAGTAACAGAAAGGAAACAATAGTTTTCACTATTGCAGACAAATATCCTTTTATTTGAAATTTCTTAAATGGATTAAGTGTGATGAATTATTAAAATTTGTGTCTGGAGCAGCAATTAAAAATAATATTTTTATACTCTGTTTTTATGAACAGTTTAGTCACTGAATTCTTCTTTTTGTATGCTGTCATTACAAAAATGATGTGATGATCTACCAGAATGTTGTCGGCTTACGTACAGTTTTCTGAACTTAAATTTGAAGACTAATTCTAAATTATTCGATGAGAAAATGAAGATATTTTTAATTGTGTGACATAGTGCTTTGCTCCCACATTGGTAGGAAGGTGTTTCACGTTCACGTTCACATTTACATTGCATAGAAAAAAAGAAAGGTTGCACATCTACACATGCATTTAAAATACCACATCAGTGAAAAAAAACAAAAAACAAACAAACAAAAACCCATAACTCTTAGAAGATGATAAAAGAGTCTTTTCCCAGATTTAAGGGCTTACTCAAGAACTTCAGGAAAGTTAATTTTCCTCTTTGGCCTATCTCAATTAATTGCATATAAAAATTAAATAAAGAGAGAAGGATGAGTTTTTTCTCTAGTTCACATAACTGATAACTTTAAAAAAGTAAGGAAGCTTTCAAGAAATGGCAAGATATTTTTAAGTAAACAATAGCAGCAGTTCTGCTGAAGAAGTATTTTCAATTTTTAAATGAGTTTTTAAAAGTTTCTCTTTTTTTTTTTTTTACATCAGGAACACATGGGAAATGAAGCCATACAATTTCTTGGAGTTTATATTCTTTAAACATCTATGTTCTGTATATTTTTGTACAAAATCTAGTGTGTTACCTTTTTAATTGATCATAAGTCACTCAGATTTGTGTTAAGTGTAAATTGTTAGATGTTGTATAAACTACAGTGAAAAAACTGCTCTTTAAATGAAATTGAGGAGCCATAGGGGATGGAAGGGACCACTGGAGATCATCTAGTCCAATCTCCTGCAAAGTGGGTTCCCTAGTGGAGGTTACTCTAGATATTCTGTTTTTTACCAGTAGATCCCAAGTTACTGTTATATGAGCTCCTTTTCTTCAAACGATTAAGTACAGACTTACTTTATCTTTTCCAGCAGGAAATAGGAAATATCCATGTAACTGGAAAAGAGTTCCTTAGACTAAGTAGAGTGGTCACTAAAAAAATCACTGTTAAGTATGATCTTTCAGAAATCCTTGTAACCAGCAGGCAAATAACATTTTGTTCTATGACAGAAATTAGGTTAGAGCCAGTGAGAGAATCAGGCTCTTACCAGACTAATGGGACATTGTATATTTCTGTAGCTGCACAACCATTTCATTCTTATGTTCCTGCAGAGCCCTGGAATGAATGCTTCTGTTCTTTGGGTCATTTGTTTTTGCTTAATTTACCATTCTGTTCTGACACCTTTTCTTCTAACAACCATTTTCAGATAAGACACCAACTGTATTTACTTAAGACAAACAGGTAAATAATCCCTCTAAGGATAAGGAATACTTTAAGGTGCCGACAATCATTCTTAACCTCTTGATCTTTTTTTTATTTCATAATTTTGAATCAAACTTTCTGCCCGCACTCTGTATGTAATAATCTATCCCCTCTTTGCCTTCTGGTTTTCCTTATGTGGGTAGGAAGGTATGTTCCCTTTGTCACCGTTCTGATGAACCTAAATGCTAAGTACCTAACCTAAGTATTACATATTTTCATACCATAGCACTATTCTTGTTAGTGACTTTTAAAATTTTTATTAATTATATTTTAAGTATTAATACCTATTGTTCTAACTATTCTTTAGTATCTAGACAGTTACTTTTATTTGCTCATTTAATTTGGGTCTACAGCTGAGTTACTGCTGTTAAGCATTTAAAAACTATTTCTTGCATTGTATAGTCATCAGTGCTATCTTGTTATATCTCTTCAAATCTTTTTAATCCTGGAGTTTATGACTTTCCTTAAAGCTCCTTCACAAAAAAATTGTATTTGTCAGGATAGCTTTGAGAGTTCTCCATGAGCCTTCAGTCCCCAAATCTCCTTGGTTTGGAAGAGATGATTCCAGCTAGTTTACACCAAGTCTTGTAGCAGGGGAAAACTGGGCACGTATATATTGCATCAAACGGAGGGGAATAATGTCGTGATGAGCACCAAATTACTACAGCCACAGAGGAGCTACAATTTAAGCTGATCTAAGTTTTAACTGCTTCTACGTGTCAAACACTGAGGATTTAAATTGATTTTAATTATCTGTTATCTACTTCCCTGATTTAATTTATCATAAAAACACACCCTTGAGCAACCTTATCAGCTACTCTTCCTCATAGATAGCAATCTGGAATTAGAGCACATAGGTAGCTCAAAATTCCTTTAACTGTCTTACTTCTCTGTTTCATACTTAAGAAACCAGCTGATTTCTCTCTACAGCTCTCAATTGGAAGAGACCTGACAGAGGATCTCCAGCCTACAGCAGTATATATATGAGCTGTGTTATATGTTCTTGCACTTTCGACTGCATGATGCTGATACAACAGAGAGCTTAAGGAACAGCGCTCCAAAAAGGTCTCGCAGGTGGATATGGTGAAGCAGAGTATGAGTTAATTTGGATACAAACAACTCTCTCCTTTGTTTGAGAGACGATGATGGAGGGAGCCAGGGAGGAACTTGTTTAAAAGAGCTGAATATCCTAGTCATGACTGAGGCAGAGGAGCCTGTGATACTGTGCTATGGGACAGTTCTAGCAACAAGAATGGACTACCTGGCTTGTCCACATATAAAATAAATCTATTTCAGTCAGAATGCTCTGTGCTTATTATGCACGAGTGGATATCTCTGGTACACAGTGACTGTGGCAGGCTTGGCATTTCAAGGATGTGCTCAAGTCTTTGCCTATGTGCTACTGAGCCCACTGTTCACGAACACACAACCCAGGGGCTCTCTGAGGCTGCCAGACATCAAGCAATGCAGTTGACACTCCTGCTATGGAAGATCAGAACACAGGCAAAAAATCTGCAAATTCTATCTGAATAGAATTTTAAGGCTGTAAAGAGAGGTTTTCCAGCACACATTTGATTTTCTCTGGACTTATGTCAGAGTTGTTCCTCATACCATGGGAGAAGTCATTGTGTTACTGCTGCTTAGGCTCTGCAGGAATGCCGTGGTGCTGGCTGCTATGCTGAGCATAGAGGCTGTGCTGCAGTCTGTTTCTGAACCTGGCCCTGAAGAATTACTTCATCCAGTGAGAGCTGTTACCTTCCAAAACCGCTCTGGACTACTTACATCAATCTTCAGTTACAATTTGCAAATATCCAGAGGCATTTTGTAATTTGTGATTTATTTTATAGACATTTATAATCAGATTAAAATATGCAGCACACCCAATTTGCAGCTCAAAATTAAGAGACTCAAATCTTCTTGTTACTGCAGAGGGGCCTCAACTTGACAGCCTTTGTTGGGTTTTTGCACAGCTGCAAGCACAGCAGCCCCTCCTTGGGTATTGTGGACAGAAAGACTAGAGTAGGAATTAGGAGTCTGAAGCTATAGGAACTGATAGGCTGAAGGAACTAGGCTTGATCAGACTTTAAAAGAGAAGAATGCATGGAGACCTCATTGTGGCCTTCCAGTGTTTAAAAGAGATTTTAGAAACTTGAGGGAAATCAACTTTTTACGTGGGTGGATAGTGATAGGACAAGAGGAAGGGTTAAAAACTGAAGAAAGGGAGATTTAAGTTAGATGTCAATGGGACAATTCTTACATAGAGAGTGGTGAGGTGCTGGAACAGTTTGCCCAGAGAAGTTGTGGATGCCTGTCCCTGGAGGTGTTTAAGGCCAGGTTGGATGGGCCCTGGGCGGACTGAGCTAGTACTTGATCTAGCAGTTGGGTGCCCTACCTGCAATAGGGAATTGGAACCTGATGATCCTTGAGGACTCTTCCAACCCAAGCCATTGTACAATCCTATGATTCTAATTAAGCAATGAGTAAAATCACTGCTCTGTGAAACGCAGCAAATCCTAGACCACTTTGTATACAAAATCCAATTATTTAATAGCATTGAGTGCTGTTTTAAATATTTAAAAAATAAAAAGTTGAAATTGAAGTTTGTCCTCTGCTGTTTTTTGATTCCGGAATTACTCAGGTAGTAACTTCATTCACCTTTCTTCCTTAGTCAGGGGATGATTTTTTTCTTTGATAACACATTCAAATGCGTTTTTGCTTAACTTAGGTTTCTCAGTTTTCAATTTTTTTCTTTACTATTTGCCTTGTCTTTCTTGGACTGTTTACTTTTTATCTTTGATTTCTTTTCAGCTGTTAAAAATGAGACAAGTAATTGCAAGGCTTTTCTAGAGGTTTTGAAGAGAAGAAGAGTTTTCAGTGCTGCACGAAATACAACACACACCCAACGCAGGTCAGATAGATTGTATTCTGTGAAGTATTGTTTAGAATTAAGGTATTATTCAGTGCTCTACAATGTTGCTGTAATAACTTTTTTCATGCCTGGTTTTACTTTGCTGCTCCAACCTTCTTGACAAATGTTCATGTTTTCACTCCCATGCAGAGTAATTCCCAATAGATAAGAGGACTGGTGTCTTGTAAAGTTTACATAGTTCTTTTCTTGACTTTACATTTCTTTCTTGCCTGTTTTTCATCAGCTGAAAGGCAACATAGCCCTAAACATCACCAAATGCTGTTCTTCTCTTCAACAAATTCATCTGCCCATCAGTAATCTTTTGTCTTTTTTACAGTACAGTAACACTCAGGAATTACAGTCAATGAGACTGAGATTCCTCCGTGCCAAGAACTTTATGTAAACAAAATCAAAAAACAGGGCTCTACTCTGAAGAATGTCTGGCGTAGCTTAATGGAGAGCCTGAGGTTAGACCTTGATGGTTGCCTTTATTTGTGTATTTTAATTCCACCTTAGACATACATTACAAAACATTCCTTCGCAGGCTTGACTTCCTTGATGTGCAGTTTTTTATGATAATTTGTGGGACACTTGAATTATGCATTTGTATCTCTATGGAGCTAGCCCAACTTCTCATTCCTACAAAACCACCTGTTAATTTAACTCAGCACCGATAGTCTAAACCTGTAATTGAGGTATTTGCCACTGAGGATTAAGTTTTTGTTGAATCAAGATATGCCTGTGCCAGACCTGTTTGGGTCATGGAACATAACTCACGTGGCAGACTTTGTCAGAAGATTTTAAAGATTTCTTATCCACTACTTCACTGATACATGCAAACAACCTGGACAGAATTGAAAGAAAGGATTTCCAGATGTGTAGTAGAAGATTGCTGCTGTATCAGGTTTAAGGATTGAAAGAAATTGTATTTTATCAACAGGGAATTCAAGTTCATGAATGAAATTCATGGGATAATGTTATCATCTTTTCAAAAGATGGTTAGGATGCTTTCAGTCAGTTGGATTTGTTCAGCTGAGCCTCCTAAAAATCTTATTATGACTTTGATGAAACTACCTGTATCTAGAATCATCCATCCATTGAATTCAGTGGTCAACAGCCTCTTCCAACATATGAATTTCAAGAAGTTCTTCATTTAATTTGACTTTGCTGAGGACAAATTCAGACCTTTTAATTGCCTGACTTCTTATGAGTTGTAATTTGGAGTGTACAATGAGTGGTCTGTGATTCTGAAAATGTTGTACCAAAGGGGATTGACTTGGATGTAACTTCCATGTAAATTCTGATACCTTTCCTCTAACTTCTAAGTAATCAGAATGGAAGGTCAAAAAGCAGCAAAGGAAAACTGGCACCTGGAATGGTACTTAATCACAAAGCACCTCTGTCCAAATTTTGACCTTCAAAGTCCCTCTAGACAAAAAAGCTTAGTTGTGGGACTCTGTAAAGTTAATGCTCACTTCTCGTTTTTATTTATTTAAGTATATATGTATGTATGTATGTATGTATTTACTTACGTACTTACTTATTAAGTTTCCTAGCTTTTCACAGTTCTGTCTGTGTTCTTTTTCAGAATTGCCATGATCTAAGAACCAACACATATATGCAAAGAATCAGCTGGATTTGGAATGCCTTTTGTTACTGTTCCTTCTCCAATTATTTCCTCACTACCTGGGGCTCCCTGCTGTAGACCACTGTTTTAGCCATTGGGATAAAACACTATGCTTCCTTCTGTTCTCTTGACGCACAACTTTCAATCTTGCACTTCCTTCTGCCCAGTGACACAACTTTGAAAGAAATGGTGAAATCCATCCTAAAACTCAGATTTTGAAAGGAAAAGTGCAAGTCAGTTCCTCAAAAGTCATTGACACCATGCCCAAGGTGATGTTTCATATACTTCTGGATCTTGACTGGTTAGAAATATATGCATGATCCTGACTAACAGAAAGGAGTGGGAGTAGGAATGTAATCCTGCTTTATTTTGCCTCCTGTCAAGATTTAAACAGTTACCTATCTGCTTTGCAGACTTATGGGGTCACATTTTGAATCTCCGAGCTCTCAACCATGTTCTAAAAAGATACTCAGCTCTCAGATTTGAATTCCATGTACAGCTAGCTCCCTTTACTTAAACTTTAGGCTTTAGAGGACTCAGTTATAAGTCTTTGTTTGTTGATGTATGTATTTCCAAGTGAAAAAGATTTCAAAAGGCATCAAAAATTATGCAGCAATTTAATCCATCAATAGCGTTTAGTTAGCACTCCTGGGAATTTCTTCATTGGTAGTTTCACTACATCATGCTATGATAGTGTCTTTTTTTTTTTTTTTAACTTGTATGTGGTAAAAACTGAGTATTTACCAGAGACAATTTGAAGGAGTAGTTTATGTCTGTAGTGTAAATACTGTTTATTGCATAAGTCACATCTTTTATAGACCTTTGTAGAAGAAATGACTTTTCAGTTGGGCCAGGTTACCGAAATGGTAAAAAACCAAGCATGCAGTGTGCAACATATAAGCTGATATCCATTTATGGTTTTACAGCAGTACTAATAGAAAGTAGGTAGCCATGTCAAATTTAAAGGAAGGAAATGTGTTTCTTCAGTTTATGGAATTGAACGATATTCAAAAGTTGAATATAACAACTGCTAAGAGAAGAAACACGGAAGTACATCTACAGATGATAAGAATAACACTTTTCTGATTCTCATGTTATCCTTCTAACTTTGCCTCCCTTCCTGCTTTTAATTGCTTTCCTTTTCACTGATGTACACTTCAACTGATCTATTACTGAATTTTTGCATGACTTCTAAAAGTTAAAAATTCTGGGATTTCGTTGTGTTAGTCAAAAGTACACATGTTGTCAGTACAGTTCCAACACTGCAGTGTTGATGTAATGAAAAAAGTAATACAAAAATATATCTGGAATTATTTTCATTTGCTCCTGCTCCATGTTTCACAGTGTCTTCCATAATCAGTAGCCTAGCTGCTTCCTAATACACAATATCGACATCAGTATATTCTGTGAGAAGCTCATTCAGAGTAATTAGCATAAAAGGTAGAAATCTCTAAGCTCCTTTTCTGTTATTTATCACTTTCTTTGTCTTATTGCTCCAAAGGTCAAGGTCAAACAACAAATGGGCAACAAATATGTGACAAAATATAGAAAATGCAAAGGATAATGGGTGAGTTCTAATCTGAAGTTTAATGAAGTACAAAATGTGAATGTAATGAATAGGAAAAGAAAGAATTGGGAAAATGGATAGGATATACACACAGCTAATGTAACTGTATGGACTCTTTTATGCACCTAACCTTGTAAAGAAGGAGTGAAATAATCAAGAAGTTAATATTTCCCAGCTTCCACTTATCTTGATCTAAAGTCAATGTTATAGTACAAACTATGAGAATATTTGCATTTGTGTCTTACATTTTTTAGCAGCCTTATTAAAATTTAGAATATTGAATTTCTTTATTTATCTCTTTCATATTAGATTGTTTTGTGTACTTTTTCAAATACTTTCATATCATAAATCTCAGAAACTTTTAGATACCTGATTATTTCAAGAATATTCAGCAACAACAACAAAAAAGCTTCAGGGATTAATAAATGACTGAATATGACATCTTGGACTACACTTTTATTTTGGCCAACTGAAAGTCATTCCAGTGCAGATGGCTGGTCATTAAAGTGTTTCAGTGGCTAGGGTGCTAGTAAGAATCTAGCAATGTTGAACATTTACTCAGCACACAAGTCACTGGCACTTTGCTTATGATTTTGTGTTGCTTTGCAGTCACCACGTTAATTACAGCACACATAAGGAAATTGGAAAGAACTGGGCCTGACAATAGTTCTTTTGCCACTGAAATATCACTTTAGATCTCTCTAATGCTCACAGCACTGCAAACTGTTTCTTGATGGTCTTTAATATAGCCACTGTTCCTTTTGTACGTTATCCTTTGATGGCATGATTGCCATGTTCTATGAGTACTGCAATAAATTTATCAGTAAATCTCTCAGAAATCATATAAACACACTAAATGTCTCTGTTAATGGCCTGAGCTCCACTCTAGAGAGCCTTGACATCCATTTTGTACAAAGCAGTATTAAATAAAACAATTTAAATAGAATTTCTAGAGCGAGTTTTGAAAAAGTCAGCAATGCCTACATTTTCACAAGCTGTATGAAGAAAACAGCGAATAGATGTTTCTCTGGATTGATTTGTGATCTCCCAGAAACCTTACATTTCAGCACCACTTGGCAAGTCCACTGACTGGCCTAATAAAAGCAAGTAAGGTATTAAGGTAATACTGGGCATATTTTGCACCTTTGCTAACATCTGCACTGTTACTGAATGCAGCAGCTGTGTGTATTGTCATTACTACACAGCATATGGAAGTGTGACAAGCAGTGCTGGGTTGTTTCATTAACACCAAAGAGCATGATAAGAAATTAAGATTCTTATAATAAATGTACATAATTTTATTTTACAAGTAACTGCTTAACCAGTGTGCTGTTCGTATTTCGCTGTCTGCCATTTGTTACTGGGTGCTAAAAAGCACAATGGCAGGTCCTTGTATTTCCATGCTTCTTTTGGAAAAGAATAATCTTTGAATTTTTAAGTGTTGCTCTGTACTAAGGACAACATGATGTCTAGTTCTTCTTTGTTTGTTGTTGGGTTGTTGTTTTTTTTTCCTCACAAATCTATAAATATTTTAAAACTTCAAATAGAATTAAGGCTTTGCTTAGAGATATATTGCTATATATATGTTTTAAATACATTGCTAGGAAGGTTCACATGGTAAGAAAGATCCATTGTATAGCGCAGGTTCTTTAGAAAAATGCTGGGACAAAGACAGCATCTGACTTCATGAAAGGTAGAGTTAATTTCTTTCCAGCTGTCCCTAAGCTATCTTGATTCACTTCTGTATATTTTATACTTTTGCTGGTATCACATTTTTCTCTTTATATTTACCATATTCTCTCATCTAGGACTCACCTCCCACAACAGTTTCTCTACGATGATGGATCTCTGCTATGTTCTCATGCAAATTTTACCAAGGCTGCCGTCAGCACTGTCACTGTGCACACTGTCAGCATGCAACAGGGTCAAATGACCCTCTCTTCAGTGGATACAGGAGATCTACCAGTAGCAGAAAGCATATTGCTTCAAAGTACAAGATTGTTTTGTGTTGTTTTTTTTTTTTTTTAAATCCATTTCTACCCATATATCACTTGCATCCTTTTAGGAATCATTTTAAATTATTGTCTGGACCTGTAGTGTGTTGAGATAGGAGAATTTGCAACTCTGCACGGCTTCTCACTTTAAGGCTTTTATTTTTTTATTTTTTATTTTTAATACTCTGTATTATGAAGAATCATTTGCAGGATTTATTTAACTCTGCTTTCTATCTTCATATTTCACTTTTAACTGGTTGTTTGTTTGTTTAAAAGGACATTAGAAAGTTTTGGGATCCTATGGAAGGCACGCACTTGTTGTATTAGCCTATCAGCAATTCACATTTTTTGTGAGATTCCCTGCAATTACAGAGGACTGTGTGTCACAGTGTAGCCAGCCCTGTGCTCCCTTTGGTGGGTGGTTGGCAGAAACACAAATTGGTTCTCAGAATGAGCTCCATCTCCATCCCTCTTGAATGGTGCTATAGTGGTTTCATCTCTACGCAGAAAGTGCTTTTTATTGTACTTTCTGCACAAGTTCCTTCTTCACTGAGTCCCTTGATTATAATAGTATTTTTTTCTGTGAACAGCTTCCCAGAAGCTCTGTGAGCTTGGATCTTTCCTCTAATACAAGTTCAGAATCTACAAGATATTTTTGGGCACTCAGAAGTTCTGCCAGAGCAAAATCTGGACTTGTGTGCATTTCTGGAAAATAGGAGGTTGGTAGCAGAGAATCAAGTGTCCGCTGGAGGAAGAACTTCTGAAAGGAAGGCATTTTGGGGACACGATGATGAAGTGAAGTAGCGTGGGAGAGAGGGCAGCCCCTGAGATTCTGCCAGTAATTTGGCTAACACTTCAAAGCTGGTAAGACTTCCTGCAGATTTTCCATGAGCCACCCCAACATCTATCCTACCTTAAACTGCTCCAGGTCATCACAACACTGAATTCATCAATGGTCAGCTTCCTAAATTCACACATCTACTGGCTTTGGTCGAGATCCACTGCTAAAAAAACTTATTTTAATATTTCTGGTTGAGCCAGCAGAGTCTGAAAAATATAATTGTAACTCACTTTGTTGACCATGTTTTCTCAGTCTCTCAAAGGTCTTGTAAATTTCTCTAAAAATGGCAACAGTTGTGATAAGGAGAATGATGTACTAGACAGAGCCTATCTGTGCAAAATGAGAAGTCAGAGGAAACTTTCTTGAGATTTTTAAAAAATAGAGAATAGCATCTGCATAATCCTCAGTAAGATTTAGAACTTCTGGAACATTCTAGTTTAGATTTTTAAAGAGTATTTGTTTTTGTATTGGAGTGGCACTTTAGGAATCAGTTCAGAATTGTACTGCATGCAGAAGTTAAGGTAGTGGATTGTATTTCTCCTCAAGTGAATGCCACAAAATCTTTACTCTGTCAGTAAAGCATCAGTACTCAAAGTACTGCATGTTGCAGCCATCTGCTTCATAACAAAGTGCTTGTTTCCACAGACACTAACTCACCAGACATACTCAAATGCTTGCTTCAAGTTACAGTCCTGGAAGTGGGCTAGGGCAGATGATCCTTATCCACTTGACCTGTACCTGCATGGATCCTGCTCAGCAAAGAATTTAGAAATGTTCTTCTAAGTGGGCTTTTTCATCTCACTCCCTGGGCAAAAGCAGCCTAAAATAAATGCTTCTGAAGAAACAATGTTCTCATTTAAGCTAAAATTTTGATTTGCAATTAAGTCTTCATGAAAATTTATGGACTGACGGCCCTAGAAATTGCTGTCTTCTACCTGTACAGATTACAGAAAGCATTAAAGATCTTTTACCTGAGTATAGTTTGGTCTCTACCTATATTCTCATCTGAGCATCTCTGATGAGACCATCAGCAGTCCTAATGGGTGGTTTATTTCCACAGTGTTTGTTGCTGTCTGTTAGGAAGGGATTGAGCCCTCCATCTAATTTTTCACAGATCATCAAACAGCTAAGAGATAATAAGAATTTTGTCCAGACTAGATGGAAGAAGCACAACCACTGAATATTTTCCAAACTCTTAAGCCAACTATTCCCTATTTCAGTATATTTCCATGGCAGTGAAAAATTATCCAAAAAAAGTTTTACATTTTTATACCTGCCAAATGTGAACATGCTGTTCTAATCACACACGTAATGTAAAATTACGCCACCCATGTGAGAAAATTTTGAAATACTCCTTCATAGCAATGAGAAGATTCTTATATTACAGCAGATAGAGGTGTGTATAGGTTCTTGAGCATAATTTGAGCATTTGAGTCATCTGAGGCTGCACATTTTCATCAAGTCTCCAACTTGAGTTCCATCCTTACTGTACTCTGCCCTGACTGTAGGTGTTAGCGGAGACATGGGCAGACGTTTGTAAGCTAAAGATAATTGGAACATGCAAGAAAAGTAAACACACTTGTGCAATCTACGTTTCTGTTCCTACATTGCTAACTTTAAGGAAGTTGCCCTGGAGCCTGATGGTTGTTAGAAAAATGTGGGATTGCTTTGCTCTTGTCTGTTATTTACCTCAATTGTACTGCCTTGAGTTCGGACAGCGTTTCAAAATCTGGCTAGTTTGCTCTGCCTTTCCTTACCATTGTAGATAAGATGTCTACATTTTGTATCCCTGATGTTATTCTTATTTAGGAATGAAAAGTACTTTTGATCAAATACCATTGATAAACATGAGAGAATGACATTTCTATTATAGTAACAAAGTACCTAATCTTATCCTTATACAGACCAGTATAACTTTCTCCCAGACAAAGACCATCAGAACTGAAAGTGGTTTAAAATACCCCTACAGTACTGGTATCAAACCACAATAATAGTAAAGCCCTAAAATTTCAACTTTAAGAAAGATGTAAAAATAGAGCAAACATCATCAACGACATTAGGGTCTACGTAGGATTAGGATGTATACCTTTAAGTAAAATGTTTGAGTGTTGATGAGCAGTTTCACAGTTTCATATTGCAAACTAATTAAAAATGAAAACAGAAAGAAAGGATGGTAAAACCTTAATGTTCTTGCTCACAGTATGAGTACTTAAAGGAGCATATGATGTCATTCAGAAAATCAATCTGTACGTAAAGGAAAATGATCAAAAGTAATTATATGGTTATATGAAGTATTTATTTTTCTTTAAAAATTGCATATTTTGTCAGATGATTCTGTCTCTAATGTAAATATAAAATGTGTAGCTATATTTCAAATTAACATTTTGTTGCTGCGTGCTGTTTGATGTTCCTCTCCATACCCTCTAAACAGGCATTTAATCAGGTGTTATCTTGAAGTTCTTTGAACAGGTAACATTTCTATTGTTGCCACAATTGCATCTGAAAGATGCATGTGTAAGATTGTGAGCAACAGAGAAAGCATAAGCTTGCTCTTACTTTGGTTTGCATTTGTCATGGGGAAGCTAAAAAGACTGAAGCTCTGATACAGAAGTATGCTCAGGAGTAAGTTAAAGTTTCGCTCCCATTTCATTCATAAAGAACTTCTGTTAGTCTTTGCGAAGTGGAATTCATTATAACGAGACTGGGTAAAGAAAAGTTACATCCTGAGCATTTCACTGAACCTGCTTTGGGTAGAAGATTTTACTGAGAACATTCTGTTACAGTTATTGAGCCTAATTCTTTAGGAGCAGAGCCTGTAAAACATCTGATCTCTTCCTCCAAATTTTTTCTTAGAAATACTAGGATAATTTAAATGGCTCTTTCCACAGCTTCAACACGCAGCTGCAAGAGCCCAAACTCTCCAAGCAAGATCATCCTTATCAGTGCAGAAGAATTTGGGATCTTGTTTGTAATGCAAAACACCCAGGCAAATTGTCATTGTCAAATGCAGTGGAGAACAGAATATTCCTATTGAACAAATGACTCACCAAGAATCACAGCAACAACGGTGAAGAGCACAAAGGCATTCCTCAATAAATAACTTTTAACATCATCCTTTGTTATGCTCTGCACCTTTTTTTTTGCCAAAAGTGTACGTTTCCGGACTCCTTGTTGAAAGCGTTCCATCCTACTTCCAGTTTTGGGATCTTCTCCGTTACCTTTAGTCATTTATCTTGCGGAAAGTATTCTCTTATAATATACTTTTATCAAAATCCTTTCAGAAAAATGGGAGACCCCTTTCTATAAGTGGTGCTGGAGGAGCCTGTAAGACAAGAGATACCAAAAACTGCAATAAGATTTCAGAGGAATGATTAACTACATATTTACATGGAAATAGACGTTCTTCCCATTTCAATAAAACTTGTATCTGTTGTAATACCTAAGTTGTTGACAGTGAGAAGAACTCCTGGGAGGATTTTATGTTCTGTTCAGACAGGCATTCTGTGTATTAAAAAGTTACAATGAGCTTGCTGTCGTTCTGTAAAAACCAGGGGTAACTTTTTGTGATTCGTAGAGATAGAGTAACATGAACTGGTTACTATTCCTGGAAGTGTAATGTGCTATAGGGTCTAAAACTCTATGTCAAGTGTACTTCCCGTCTGATTAGGAAATCCTTGCCTTCTGAAAAAAGAAAAAGAAAAAAGAAAAAGAAAAAAAAAAAAAGCCAGCTCATCTTCACTATAAACACTGGAGAGAAATATTTTGCTTGAATTGGAACATTTAAAGTGTTCTGCACTTCAGATGTTTTTAACTGGCTGCCTGCATTGTCTGAATTCCTCCTTTTCACATGGCAAAACACAGCAGGAATCATTTATTCATCCCTCAGCCGCTATTTAGAAGGTGTGCCCTTGACAGTTCTGTGTTGATAATATTCATCTTTGAAGTGTATAAACTATTTGGAGTACATCTCTAAAGCAACAGAAGTTATATCCTACTTAGCTTGTTGTTTCTGACCATAATACAAGCTCTCCTTGCATATAATGTCCAGCAACTACAGACATACAGTCTGATTTCAAGAAACCATGCCACTGAATCAACCATAAAATATTTTATAATTAAAACTTTATTTTCTGTTTAAGAATAAAATATTGACATCTGCTTGGTATTGACTTACTTCATTATGGAGTCCGCACAAAGGTGGTTTTCCAGACTGAGAATCTGGTTTTCTGAGGTGTTAATATACCAGAACATTTTTATGAGGAAATCAGAAATTTGTATCTATGTACAGTCAGTTCTTTCCAGTGAAACCTGTCTCTGCATGTACACGGTTTAACTGTAACACGTTAGTAAATTGAGTGCCTAAATATATATTTTTTCTCCTTTGGGAAGCAGTTAGAATATAAATACTAAAGGTTTTGAAACAATTTGTGTTAGAGGAAATATCATCTTGTAGCAAATTAATTTTATTGAGATTTGATAATTTGAATTACCATATGTTTGGAGACTGGCACATGAGCACAGCATTCTCTGTGAATTTTAACAGAAGGACACGTGCTTTACTTGTTTAGAGAGTGGAAACATTTGCACCAGATATTTACATTAGTACTTATTCCAGCCTGAATACGAGCACTGGGTGCAAGAAGATTTTTTCAGAGCAATTAGTTTTCACTCTTTTGCAAGAAACAGATTCATTCTGCATGCCTTTTCTTCCCTAGATGCTTCATGCAGCTAATGTATGGAGCTCTGCAGAGCTAATGTAGTCTGTAACAACTCAGCGCTAAGGTCAAGAGAGAATGTGGGTATAGGCAGAAGGATCATTACATTAAGGAACATACAAAGGATAAGAGTGAGAAATGAGGGCTCCCGCGCAGCTGAAGAGTCCGCTCACCTTTCCAGACCTGTGTGGTTCCGT
Source organism: Tragopan temminckii (assembly GCA_028571105.1). Lineage (NCBI taxonomy): Eukaryota > Metazoa > Chordata > Aves > Galliformes > Phasianidae > Tragopan > Tragopan temminckii. Next base: position 25,293 of record JAOWBP010063509.1, read on the forward strand.
GCGCTGTTGGCAGACCAGGTTGGGATTTCCCAGCAAATGTAGCAGAGCTGCACGGTTCAGCGAGCGGGAGGCAGAAAACTGACAATCCGCGTGTGCTGGGGAACGCGGCAACTTGCTATCACTGCAACTTAAGGAAAGGGGAGGAGACTGTCAGCCCAGCTCTGAAAAAAATTGAAGACACCAGGGAGAGGGGAAAGCCGAGCTGCTGGAATATTGATGAGCCTCAGCGCAGTGAGAACAGGGTCACTTTCTTTGTTTTTCCTTTTAGACCACTTTCACGCTTTGTCAGTTCAGCTTCATTAGAAATGCAAAATCAGGACCCAGGAAGGACCAAGGATCGCACACGCGCTGGAGCTGAGTGCTTCTCCACTCGGCACTGCAGGCTGAAAGCTGCAAAGCCTCCACATAATTATATAACACCATCCCTATGCTCATTAAAATAAATGGTATGATACATTAGCATGACAGCTCGTGCCAAAAAGAAGCAAGGTGTGATGCTATCAGGCATTTTCTAACCCTTAACAACACCTATTCATGAATACCTTTCTCCCAGGGTTGAAACCAGACATATCTTTCAGAAGCAACTGGAGCACTGTCAAGAGTAGAGAAAAATGCAATCAGCTGCAATTCTTTACACATTTCCTGTAGATAATCAAAGGACGTGATGAGACTCGTCTCCCATTTGGCAATTTAAATCCACTGGATGCTAAGCCCCATTCAACCTGTTTCAATAGCATGGGATGAATGGTGAAGTGAAAAGCATAATACATCCACTTTTGGGAAATAACTGGCCTTTTTTTTTTTTTTAGTATTTAAAAGTTTGCACTACTGAAAAGATGTTTGCAGAGTAGAGTCAGGGGAATTCCCACAGACCTCTCAATTCTTAAAGGAGCATTAACATTACGAATGTTGGTCAAGTCAGTTTAAATTCTTCAATAATCATAACTGAGTGTATTTGTCATTCTCATGACTTCAAGCCATGAGATTTTAAGTGTATTTTCCCATAAGATTAACAAAATTTATAAATTGACATTTATATAAATATATAATAAACGTTACATTTATGAGATTCATTTACAGATGAAGTGACTTTAATGATTTCTTTAAATATACACAATACTCTGACACAACAAACACACGCAAATAGATAAGAAATAAAACTCAGAGCAGTGTAACTTCCACCCAATCAGAGTGACAACTTTGCAAAGATGTGTTCTGATTTAAAATGTGCTTCACACATGTATAACATAAAGAAAAAACATTCTTACAGTACAGTGCATCCACACTCATGCTTTATGAAGGTTTGTGTTTGGATTGAGAACCATGGAATCTAGATCTTACGTTTCACAAGAGAGAAAATAAACATCTGAATGACCTTATTTTGTATTCATTTATTTTAAAAAGCAAGAAAAAATGTTAACAGCTTGTGTTGCAAGGATAGAAACCACATGCTGCATTTTTTAATACCTGGCAGCTTGGATGTCCATCTCATCATTATTTTTCCAGTGCAGTTTTTAAATATTTTTACCCTCTTGCCTGGAGTTGAGAACTGACATCTTACCTGACCCTTGGCCTCTACTGATCAGTTTGTTTGATGTTTCCTTGTGGAGCACGGTGAGATTTTTGTGACACCTCCCAGATAAGGACTTTGTTCTGCCCTGTGTTCAAATAGGTGGTAATATTCCAGTTGCCTTAGCTGGAGTGACGTCAGGGCCCAGGTGAGGAGATCCCAAAGTACACCATCTTTTAGTACTTTCATTAATAGCTGAATCTATAAGAAAAGAGAATCTTGTGAGAATTAGCTATTGAATGTGACAAGATGTAAACAGACATTAAGCAGTCTTACAGCTTAGTTTAACTTCAGCAGTGATATTTTCATTTGCTCCCATGAGCAATGGATACTGCTGAAGAGTGCTTAGAAAAATAGAACACTAAGGGCTTTTTGGGAGTGTGTCCAAAATTTTCTTTCTTTTTCTTTCCCTCTCTCTTTCCTTTCTTAGCATCCATTCCTTTTATAAATCTACTCATCTCTGATACTGAAATTAAGAAACTTGCAAAGAATATATAAAGATTACTATCCAATATATTGCTATTATAGTACTATAATAATAAACATGTATTTTAGGTATTTCTCAATAACAATAAATGAGTCACAGTTAGTAATGCAGTGTCTCCTGGCAACACATAATTATAATGCACCTAATGGATTTACCTTTTAAATATACAGCAGATTTAACGGATTTAGTATACAATCTTTAATACCAGGGTTAGGATGAGATTTAAAGTGTTACTGGTTAAGGGCTCTAATCTGTAATTTTAGTATTATAAGTCTGTAGGGACAACAACCTGAAATATGGAAGTTCCTAGGAACATTATAGACTTTAGATTGAACCAGGCAACGTTCAGAATGTGGAAAAGCATTAGTATGCTTTGTAGAGTAACAGAGCAGCATTCCAGGTGTTACCATCAATGTCACACTGGTAAAATCATTTCTATGTGCCTTAGGACAAGGAACAATGTAAGGCCTTGTAAGCCTTTCTACGTAATTATTTTAGCTCAGCACCCTCTTTTGTGCTTTGGGCTTTGGTTTCAGTCCTTTCTTGAGAAAGCAAGAGATGCACAGATAGAGTGAGGACAAATTGATTTGAACCTTTTCCTTAAGGGTAGGGCAGATCCACATGGTAAACTCAAGTTCTGTTTTGTTGTTGTGAGCAAAATCTGCCAGTAAATGTACTTTGCACATTGGCAAAATGTCTTTGAAAACTAAGTAAAGATATCAGAGTGGAAGCTGCAGTTCAAACAAAAAGTATTGTTATTTTCATCTGAATAGAGCTATCCAAAAAAACCTTAGGGAAATTAAAAGGAGCAAATGCAAGATGTGGAAGTGAAGCAATGAATTCCATTTCATTCCACTCCATTTCTCAGATGGCAATAAAACCTAGCTTGAGCACGCATGGATCCCAGTTGAAAAAGGCATCTCAACAACTCAAGCAATCCAGTCTTCACGTTAACAAATCAGCACTATCAATTAATGCTGTCAGTACCTTTAAAGTTTCATAGTTTTAGGTAGAAGCTTAGTTAAATATTGTTGAAACTTTATGCAATTTCCGCCACGGTGGTAAAATAGGAATGAAATACTTGTGAAAGAGTATGTTTATTTATAGTAAATTATATGTTGGTACATAACCAGTCTTCAATTAAGTTGGACAAAATGAGAATATATGACTTCCTTGCAAGCTCAAACTCAGCTTAGTACCATTAGACCCTGTTGTGCCAATGAAGAAATTGATGCTCTGAGAGGTTAAATTTAATCCATATAAACTAGTGAATAGTTGGCAGAGCTAAGAAGAAGCCTTATGCTCCTGAATACTTCCACTGGACTCTGGCATGCTTTTTTTTTTCTGTGATACTAGATTTGCTCTTGGGTTTTTCCTTTTGACCATGCTGAAATAACTGTGAGAAATTAATTTTTGGTTTTGGTTGCTTTCAGATCTGTTTAGCACAGTGGAATTTTGCAAATACCTCAGTTTTTGCCAGCCAAATGTGAAAAATATACATTACTTTTGTTTAAGATATGATGCAGTGAGAGTTAACGCTTTCATTGAATAAAGATAGTGTTTTGTAATGTGTATGCTTGTGTGCACACTACATGCATCAAAGAAGACATAGGTTATGTTCTGTTAGAAAACACGAATTTGTGCACTGTGAAAACATTAACTTGAGTTATTACTATCTCTTTTTTGTAGCCTTAATACCTCTTAGTGCTTGGACTGTATGATCTACTTTTGTTTTTATCATAAAGGAACACAGATCGCATCTTCTAAGACTTCTCAAGGACATGAATCACAGCACGCTGCTGTTATTCACTATTAGAAGATAATTCCATCTACTGGTTACTCTGAACTTGAGTTTATCGTCACAATTGTAGCATCTGATTACTAGACTACAAATATTTGGTCAAAACCAATTATCAATAAATAAGATGTTGTGAAATGTTCTGTTGATGGTGGAGATTAAATGATTATTGTAAAATGCCACTCTTCTGACAAAAGAACAGTTTAAAAGCAAAGTCCAATTACAGTCTTAGCTTTGCTAACTCATGTTGGCCAAGAAATCTTGTTGGCTATTTTAATTAAAACATTTTGAGGTCTTGTGCCATGAAAATAATGGTGGTTTTATGTTTTAGAGCTCTGATGTTTTTCAGTTAGAAGTTGTGCAATAGAAACACAGCATTCCTTTCTGCTCGGTGACAATTCCCAGCAGAGAAAGACAAACCTGCAGTATCTCCATTCAGCATCGCTGGCTGCCTGGGCCTCACCACACAATGTACATTGGGATTGACAGCACTGCCTCTTTTCAGTGTCAGGAGAAGGGTGAAGGGAAGATGAGTTTAGCCAGCGGAGAATATGGCTCATGAACTTTTTTCCTGAATATCTTATTACAGCTGTGAATATACAACGGAATAATTCTCACCAAAATGCAGGTAGGGCTGTAGAAAGGGATAAGAGAATGGGACAGTGTCATTGTAAGAAATATAATGGGATCACATTAGCAGCTGGTAGAGATTCAGATCCAAAGTTCTGTACAGGGTTGCTTTGCTGGCTTTCCCATAGCTTGCAAAAACCACACAGATAGGTTCAACTCAAAAGTTCATATATCACTGTGGCTAGTTAGGAAAGAGCACAGCACTGGAGACAGAGACTCGCATCCCTCTTTCTCTCTCTACTACCTCTTTCTGATTTATCTTTCTAAAATCTTTTCTCTGAAGAGATGTAAAGTTTCCTAACATGTGAATTGACTGAGCTACTGCATGTGCTGAAGGGAAACCCTGCTGGAAGCATGCACTGCCACGGATCATGGTAGCAACAGAGCAATGATGTCACATTTGTACTATACTGGGAACACAGTGCTGTTGGTGGGTGTCTCACTGTCTTTATTCACTTTTGTATCGTATGTTAAAAAAAGCCCATTTCTTGTATTCTGTGCTGCTCCTTATACGGGATGCTCTTTACACAGGGTACAGGCTTATCAGTAGCGCATGTTCCAGCCTGTACAACAGACATAGTCTTGAACTCCTTTTCGTTTTCACATTCCTTTATTTTCTTTGACAAGATGCTATTATCAAACAAAATGAGGGCAGATAGGTGAAAAACAAATCTAAAGAACATTACTTCTTTCTAAATTAAAATCTAATAGTATCTGCACAAAACACATTTCATATGAAACATTGCTTTTTATTTGACATCTTTGTTCATAGTTATTTCTATTGTGAAACAATGGTTTATCATCTCTTTAATACATCCTAGTGTGTTGCTAGAATAGCAAATAAGATTAATACAAAGAAAACCATTCACTTGTATGAAGTTCAGTTGAGGGAACTTGTTTATTTGGAGCAATAAGCTAACATGACTGTTCAAACACACATTTATTACTATAGAACCATAATTACTGCAATCAAGACACATAAAAATCTTTTGTAAAAATAATTATAATTTAAAAGCACATAGCTCAAAGTTGCTATGATAATAATGACTATAATAGCAACTGCTTAGCATTTGGACATTTTTTTGGCAGGAGGGCTTTGCATTGTTTATTGTGAGAAAGAAACAGGCTCTGAGAAAACATGCAAATTTTCACTGAGGGAAAAAGCCGCACCAGGTTTGGGAAAACAAATGTCAGAAAGTCTTTTTCCTTCTATTTCACCATATAATCAGCCCACATCAGCTGAGACAATGTAAAGTCATTAAGTTCTTCTGGATGATGTATGTTACATATACCATGGTAGATCTCAGAATATCTCCGCTTCACAGTAACCCTGGCATCCAGACATTCAGGCTGTCTGATAGTCAGCATGTATTTTCTTGCTGTGTTTTTCATTCTGAAATTCCATTCTCTATTGGGATCCCAGGCCCACAGAACTCATTAGTTCTCCGTGACTTACTTAAAAGCAAAGAGGAACAGTCCTTTAATATTTATTACAAATTGTTCTTGTAGTGTTATCAAATGCCTGCCATCAGATCTATAGAAGAGTTAAGCCTACGAAGGTGTTAGTTATCAGGGTGAACAAGGATGTTCCAAAGGAGAAAGTCATCTCACTCACACTGATACATTAGCTTAGTTTATTCTGTTCAGGACCGGGTTCTTCACTTCACTTCTGAGAGGACGTGAATATTGCCACTGCATGAAAGAAATTCAGAAAACTATAATAAAAAAGTAACAAAAATCAAGAAAGGAAAATGCGTAGAGTTGATATTTTAAAACTTCTTTTTCTATATTAACACAATGCGTCAATACATTTACTTGGTGTACAGCTCTTTTGACATACATTATCATTGCATCTGTAGGAAGAACACAAACAATGATCCTTTCACTCAGATAAGAAAATACAGAAGAACTAAGCAAATAAAGTACTTCAACCATGATATGGTATCCTTCACTCACAGATTCACAACGTGGTGAAGTTGAAAGTAATGCCTCCTGTTTATTTCCACAGAAACTACATCAGATACGGAGAGCACAATAACGATAGTCGATAGAACAAATTCTAAGCTACAAAACACTTTTTTTTTTTTAACATAAGGGAACTCCATTAACAGTGCATTTTTGCTATTGATGAGCAAGAGCCTGCATAGTAAAACTCATGCAATGAGATGAACAGATCAAGATGCTCTTCATTATGTGGTGTAGCAGCTGTGTGTGGCTTTACAGAATGTGGCACATACTTAAAATCACTGTTGCCACTACTGAAATGCACCACTCACAGCCCCACAGTACTTACATCCACAGTTTGGTCTCCATAAATATTTAGCAAGTGTAAATGAATGTCAATGAGTGCCATTTTTTTTCCATGTGGAAGAACTCAATGACACCCCTTTGTCTTATCCGAATTCCCACGTAAGACTGTGTTTTGTCAGACTGCCCCTCTGTGGCAATCTGTCACACAGCAACAAAATTTAATGAAATATTGGTGGGAAGGCTCAGTGTCTATTGCCACCCTACCAGCATCCACCTCTGATGTCATGGGCCAATATGGTGAAATACAAGGCATTATTCCCGGAGGAGTGCTTGCATTATGCACAGAGATTGTTTTCCATGCAGTCACTCAGTCCACCCCTTCTGCTCCTTTCTGAATTCCAGCTCCAACTGAGCGTTGCCTTCCCTCTTGCCCTCTTTCCTTTGATAGAGCAACTTCTGCCCGTGACCGTACAGTCACTGTTCTCCCTCCATTTCCATTATAACACCTCTCAGTCCTTATCCCACCAATATTTCTCTCTGAATCTAAGGAATATTACTCTTTTTACTTGTTTCAGTAAATTCAAGTTTTGAAGGAAGCTTAGGCCTTAGCCTATTTGGTTCCTCAACACCTATGCCAAATCTCTCCCTATTTTATGCTCCTCCTTTGTGTAGATAATAATCCTCTTTTCTCTTTGTTTTCCCATATTTTCTTTTCCCTGCAGGCTTTTTTGTATGGCCTTTTTGTCCTTTTTCTTTACTTGACCATCTTCTTTTTCCCTTTTGCCTCTTCCCTGTGTTCTGCTCATATTAGCCCTCAGTTATGGTGGGAAGTGGGATTGAAGGTCTCACTCATACAGACATGTGTTCATGGAGGAGTCTGTACAGCTGGCAGTCTATAGATCAGTGAGGATGCACTGAAATAGTTTCATGCTGAGAACTGGTTAGGCAGAAATCTCTCCTTTCTCCGACTAAATAAGGATAGCCTGTCTGAATAGCGGAAGAGATTTCCATTTGCAGCTGCAAGGACATCAACTCTTCTCCAAACAGGGATGTCTCTTCCGCCTACAGACTGGGTGCAAAAAAGGAAATTATTTTAATTAATTTGTTAAACCAAAGGAAATGTCAGTGTGAACAGCCAGATACGTTTCAAAACAAAAAAGTTTAGGCAAAAATAGGGGGAAATGAGAGACAATACTTTTGAAGTGCTGCTTTATACAAGTCTTTCACATGGCTCCAAAAATGTCTGTATTTCTTCCAGTTATGTCTACCACCTAGTGTTAACTTCAAAATAGTGATGTATTGAGTGCTTTACTTAGCTGCTCTTTGAATGGGTCCCATTCACCACAAGTCTCAGCTCACTCCATATGCAGGCAAAACTCCCAGTGAAGACAATGGGAGTCCAGGTCTCCTGACTCACATTTTGCTCAGGCAAAACCCCCATTGTCCAGTGATTGCTTTGCTCAATGAGCAGTGATTCAGAAGTGCTGAATAGGAACCAGTCAGCTGTGCTTTGATATTAATTTCCTGATGATTCATTAATTCTGTAAAATCACTATTGAATTTTTTGCATAATTAGCCAGCAATTTTGGTTTGACCTATAACTGTAAAACTGCATCACCTATGAGGATGTGTCGTCTTGCAAAAGGAATCCTTAAAACACTATTTTCTCTGAAATCTGAATACTTGAATAATATTTGATACTTTCGATTTTCTGTTAAGCCTAGGAATTTGATAGTATTTAATTATTTGATCAAGTTTCTGATACATTTCTTGGAAACAGAATTACAGTGACTCAGGAGAACAAAGTAAGATATGAGTGAAATGAGATGATAGTTTTTAGCAGATTTTGTCATGCTATACATGACAAAACATAAGATTTGCAAACCACACAAATCACAAGTTCTTCAAGTCCTCAGTGGGTCAATAACAAACTCAAAATTCTTACATCTATTATCTTGTTCAAAGGTTTATAGTAATATTTTACTGTGATAGATGTAGGGGTAAAGCATGAAAATAAAACATCCTTTACCTCACTTTAAATGTTTATAATCCATATTTCCCTCATTTTATTGATTATGTGTTTAATTATTTCATTTCATTCCAGTTTTTCCTCTGAAATCTAAAGGATTTTTAGAGGGCACAAAAGAAGTGTAAGATGCATCTAATCCCCATGCAACTAATTTCACGAATCCCACTGATGTGAATGTCTTTGTAGGCTGTGTATATTTAATATTTTGTAAACATTTTGATAAGAGGCTGCTGTTAATACATTTGCAATATTCTACAATACTGCAATATTGTTCTCTAAACAGATATTAACCATAAACCTTTATTTGCATGACTAGAAACAGTAGGAGTCATCTGCAAAACCACTCTCTGCTCTATAAGATGTGTAAGCAATGTTCTGAAAAGCGAAAAGTATCATAGAGCTTCCCTTGGATTACACTAAAATTATAGACCTTTAGTACAAGCTTCTCAAAGCCTCACAAATGATTATAGGATAATGTGGGAAACACGAAACTTGCTGTGAGTGTATCAGATGAGTTTTGATTTCACTGGGATTCTCATTATATGCACTATCATAGTGCCTTAAAATCATAGATTGGTTTGGCTTGGAAGAAGCCTTTGAGAACTGTCTAGTTCCACTTCTTCGTCATCATCCTCTTGTGTAAGGTGTTTTGCAGACTGAATATTCATAGATAATATTAATGAGATTTTCCTCTTTCAAGATAAAAATCTCCAGTGATTCTTCCATTCCTTTTTGAAACTTACCTTTAACGACACTACAAGGTGCATATCTGCATATCTTTTTATAGAGTTAAATTATTCCTTTCTGATATTTTCTGTTGCTTGTAACATCAAATTTATTTTTGATACAGGGTTTCTTCTTGTCTCAAATATATATATATAAAGATTATATCATATACAATCTCCCTTCCCTTCCCTTCCCTTCCCTTCCCTT